>WUQG02001126.1:0-67866 GCA_011317285.2 Androctonus mauritanicus | reverse complement strand
GCCCGCTAGAGACCTTACAGAAGTCTGTGTGGCCCGCGGTCAGAAAAGTTTGGAGCCCCCTGCTCTAAATCGTTATAATTCATAATACTGTATGGTAGTTTATTTTTTTTTTATTGTAAATACGACTCATAAGAAAACTCTAGAGAATAATAATTTTGATATTTTTGTATAAATAAACATTGCTTATTATATTTCTGATATATTAATATTATAAAATTTTTATTTATTTTTATTTAATTAAATTTTTATCAAGTTTAAATTTATTTAATCTTTATAAAATTTAAAAATTTTTAGAAATATATGAACAGCCATTTTAAGATCTCGCTTTAGGAATTAAAGTTTTCGTTATCACTTGGATGCTGTACGATTCTGATATGCTTTAAAAATATTTTTATAAATTCTTCTTTCGTAGAAAATTATCAATAGGCCTATTAGGGAACTTTACTTATGAAAAAAAAATCAGAATCCTTTTATATATTAATTCGAGTTCCTTACTCCGTTGATCTGTATTTGTTCCTCCAATGTTCTGTTTATCATCACAATCTTAAGATGCAGATCTAACATTAAATATTTGACCATTAGAACTGTAAACTTTAAAAGTTGTTAGGATGTTTTAATTCTTTTCATATGCGCTGTATACTCACGAAAATTGCATAGAACGTGAAGAAAATGCCACGTTTGCGTTGTCGTCCTTGAATTCTTCATTATGCTAAGTAAAGGCGAATCTCCCCTCATATCATAAGTCGACTCTTCTATAGACTAACATGTGTTTTCTTCACTTTATATCTTCGATGCCGGACACTAAAGAGATATATGAGAATTATATATCATAATTTTTCAATTCACAATAGACATCTTGCTGTTTTTTGTGACATTTTTATTCGTAAAACACATAAGCCAATCTCAAGTTACAGCGAGACCATAGCGTTTCCGAAAGAAATGCCGGCTAGATATCATATTAATCCGTTAAGTGTTAAGATTGTGCAACTCTTCCTTCCGTATACCCGAGGGATAGGAAGAACCTTAAAATAATGATAAGAAATTTCTAGGTCAGTGTCATACGCATACCAGTCAAGTAAACATTGTTGCGCCCTTTCCGAGTATGTAGCAATGCATCTGCGCATTTAAAACAGGACGGACGAGTTCATTACGTTATATCATGTTTCTTTTTTTTAAATTCAATGTTAGCAACAGTTTTTTCCTTCTTATTATTAACAATATAAAAAACAAAGCTAAAGTTATGCATTATGAATACATATCATCGAAATCATTACGTCATTTCCCCGTAAAAAGAATTGCATTTGTGACAAGATAGAGACGAGTGCCTCAGATCTGCAATTTTCTTCAAAGATGAATTTGATACAGATTTTTATAATGATAAAATTAAATTGTGTAAAAGCAAAATTATTACTTTTTTTTTCTTAACATAACTTAGTGTGTTACGTTGTACGCGTGTAATGTAACCGCGATGAATATCATCAACGTCAAGGTAAAATTGGATGAAGGTTTTTTGACGTTTAAATATATATATAAGTCATTATATATATATATTTAAACTTATTGACTTGAATTATTTTATTTTTGCTTTCTTTTCTTTTAGAATTGAAAAATATAAGGTCGTTCACTTCAATTTTGTTCGCTGAATATATACAAGTTGGCAATATATAAATTCACGATTCTGCTTATTAATTTCGTCAAAAAATTTCAAACTCATGGAAACCAAAAAAATAACTTAAAATTTAGTAATATATTTTGTTTTTGATCTTATAAATCATCCGGATAATAGTCTTTCTTAGCATCTCGTTGCTCACATAGTAGCCATATATGATTTCCCGAAGAAAATGCGGACTTTCATGAGAAAAACAAGAGGCAAATATCTATTATATGTCATTTTTAAATATTTTAATAAATTCATTTATTAATTATCTGACTTTTTAGGAATATAATGTATTGGTTTATTTTAAAACCCTACTTTATATATGTAAAATTGAGGCATTTACATACAAGTGCATATAAGTTAATAAATTTGGTAGATATATGCTTAAGTTTTATCGAAAAGTAAAATTCAGATCTTAAATATCTCGTTTTTAAATTTTCTTTCAAAAATTTGATATTATTTCTGTTCTCCAAGTATTTCATCACTTTTAAAAGCATACAAATACGAATTGCTTTAATGCATGTTTATTCTTTTGTGAATTATTTAAAAGGGAGAAATTATTTGTGTGAAAGTTGGCAAATCTACAAGGAAATATTTTCTTACAGAATATTAAATGTTTAAAATAAATAAAAAATTTATTTTTAAACATAATTAATTTCTCTAAATCGTATTAAAATTTTTCATAAATTTTATTATATGATACAATAATTAATTAAAAAAATAATAATAAATGCTAAATCGTCTCGTATAATGCAACCTCTGTATAAGAATAATGTTATAAAATTTTAATGACTCGCGGATTTACATTTTATAAATTCAAAAATTTCTTACAATAAAACATTTAATTATTTTTATTAGATACAAAATCGTTAAAATTGGTTGTATTTTAAATGAGGGGTGATTAATATTAATCGCATGCTAACTTCAAATTTGATTGGTCAGTTGATGTGACTTCTGGAGGAGAATTGAGGACTTAAGCACTTAGAGAGGTTAGATACACTGAATTTAATTCAGTACCTGAGGCTGTTGCGTGTTGGGTCGCATTAAAACCGCTTGCTCTAACAAGTTCCTTTTTTTCCCCATCTCCTCTTGTGAAACGTTTATCTGAACAGCATTTGGGCCATCTCTGCCGTGAGAAAACAGGAAACTGAAAAACTCCCGCCGCTTCCGGTTCACGCGGTGGACGTCCAAGAGTCGTGATGCAGAACAACGTGACACGATGTGGCACTATGTTACTCTTTTGGCATGACTATCGTAACGCAACTTCGAATCAAATAATTTAGAAGGGGGTACATGTCGTCACCTTGGCAGCATGTTCAGGGTCAAGCACTGGCAAAGCACGTAGGTGGCGTGCGTGCCTCGACTGCCATCATCTCTACTCTGAAGAAAACGAAGGGATACGTGTTACCTTGTTTGTTTTAATTTGTGTTTCGTTCATAATCGTGACGAAAGTTGAAGCACTGGATATGTGTCGAGAATTAAAAATAAGTCGAAAAAAGCCCCGAAGGGAATATTGAAAAGACCATATAGAATTTCTATCATCTTATGAAATGCAACGTTTAAAATTTCATTCAAGTTTTTCATGAATGGAAAAAATATTACCGAAGTTTAACTCCTCAAGCTAACTAAAATGACTGAAATCTTACTCTTGCTATTTCAAATTTTAAATTCATTAAATTATTATTTTCTAATTGATTTATGAAAATTCAGGAATCCAAATTATGTGCTTTTAAACCTATTTATACGAATGTATTCACTTAATTCGAATCCTCATCCACTGTTAATATCAAAGAGTGAAAGAACAATCTGCATTTGTGTCCTTTCTCACTCTCCTTCTTGTGCATATTTTCTGCACCCTAAGGGATGCTCGATTCACTCGTTAAAAACGTTTCAAAGGAAAGATCTAAAACATTCTTTCAGCTAAAATTTCATGTAAGTGTCGTGTGTAACTGAGTTAAAGATCGAAACAGTTTCAATATGTTACATAAAAATTTTGATCCGGAAAATTCGCTTAACGCATGATTAAATTTTTATTTTTAGATTTAAAAAAGTGGAGCAAAGTATTATATAAAAATTTTTTTTAACTTATATTTAAATCGGCATATTGTATTCAAGACTTATATAGAGATATATTTTAGTTTATTATTCTTGACATAGTTTTAAATAACGATAGCTTTCACCCGAATGTTATAAATATAAAAAATTTTATTTTTAATTTATTGTCACACTTGAATATTAAAAAAAAATTAGTTGCGAAAAACATACGCTGTATATATTTAAGTGAATTAGATATAGTGGTCTTAATTTATTGAATCGTCACTACTGAAAGATAAATGTTAAATTATATAAATTTTTGATTAAAATATTCGTTGCGCCGACTTTCTAAAGCAGTTGAATTGAATAAAAACCTTCAAAGAATAGTTATACGAACGGGTGTCTGAAAGAAGAATCAAGGAAAAAAAAAGGTTAGTACATAGTACTTGAGACTAGCCTAGGGGGCAGGGTGAAGTCCTAGTGTGTCTCACCCTTTCTCTGGTGTGCCGAGTAACTTTACCCACCTGCACTGAGGCCCTTCAAGGTGAATACACATACCTGGAGAGGTCAGAGAGAATGGAAGAAAAAATACAAGAAAAAAAAACCATGCATTTTTGGTAGCCATTTAAGCCTGAGGCTGGTCTAGTCTTAATGTGTAAGAACTTCGCGCCAAAAAGGATTCTTTGTGATACAAAAAAAAAAAAAAAGAAAGATAGAATATTTGAGTTTTCAAAAATTTTATTAAAATTGCAAGAGTTAAATTTACTTTAACTGTCAAAAAAACTGGTGATTTGCGTGATTACTTTTATTGGTTTTTACGTAGTTAGCAGACTTTTTTCAATCCCTTTTGTTATTTATATAAGTATAGGTTGCGCTCGTTGCCAGAAAATAAATGTTTTTAGTATAATTCGTGCACTTTTTTTATTCTTTAAAATGATTTTTTTAAGAGGAATTATGATAAAAAATGAACGAAGTCTTTTCGATAAACATTTACCGTAGGCCTAATATAAGTTAAAATATATTATATAAGTTAAGTGTATTGTATTATATTCTTTTATGAAATACGATAATATATTTATACGTTTTCTGAAAATTAGTTTATAATATTTTAAACTTTTATAAAAAATTTTTAGATAATTTTTTTATTTTTTTAATTGTATAAATCAATAAAATCAATCTAAGAGACTAAGAGAAAATTTTATGTATACCTAGAGAAAAGTCCCGTTGAATTCTTCAGATTTCTTTTAATATATATTAAATGTCAGTCATTAATTCTCAAGGTCGTAGAAGAAATTGTTATTTTTTTAAAGATTAAAACATCTGGGGTTTCATTTTGATACTATCGAAAACAGTAGCCAAGCTTTTGACACATGAAAGAATTTACTAACTGAATCGAACAAACTAATTGCAGTACAACTAAATATGAACATCTGTCACCTTCGGTGCAAGAAACTGACACCAGCTTTTTTTCAGTTCTTTGTTTTTTTGCACGATCTTTCAACATCCTTCATATCAGTCGTTAACTTATATCATTTATGAAGCCTTATCATTTACGTACAAGAAAGAGATGATGGTCTGTAACAGAGGACCTATCATTTCGTCCTCCCAAGATAAACTCACTTCCTTAACCCGGGGTGATATTTACTTTCTACAATTAGTTTCATTTTAATTTTACTAATATTTAAATTTTTATTTATTTATTATTATTCTTTCGAGTGTATATTGTTTTATTTAAAAGTGATTTAGATATCTAGACAATTTTATTATTATTTAAAAACATTAAAAATCTATATCAAATCTGAATTTATTTTGTAGTTAAGAGACTTTCGATATTGATATGCTATTGTTCTGACATTAAATTTTTTTTTGTAACATAATTTTATTATTCAGATAATTATACTTTTAGTCCTTTGTAGGAGTATAGTCATTCACTATTCCGTAAATCATACATTTAAATTTTTACTGATTATTATAAAATATATTTGTGTAGGATTATGTAAATAATAGATAATGGAAACAAATATAGGTGTTTTATACAATTTTTTGGACGTAGATAGAATTCAGATAGTTAAAATAAGAATTAATAACAATAGCAATAAATTTTGAACTATTTATTGAATAATCATATCAATATTTATCACAGTTACACAAAGATGAGCTTGATTTGAACATTTTCGAATGAGAAGATGGCGTCGACCATTTTGTTTCCATTCAGTCCATTCGTAAAATATATACACAAGCAGATGTCTCAGTAGTCATCAACGTTGGATCAATACGGATGGAAACCAGGATAGCTCCGACGTGGTATGCGGACTGTAACCCTTTCTGTCTAGACTATAACAATGGAATCGTCCAAATAGTGTCAATCCTCAATTTTTTAAATGTCTGCATCACCATATTACAAAGGGGCTTTTTGTTATTCCAGACGGAGAGAAGAGGAAGGGGATTCTTAGAACAGCTGGTTTTCATGATATAACCCTTTCTCCTATAAACGATTCAGCTGCTCTGTTGCAGAAAATATGTATTAGATGTTATCTGATGAATAATTTTAGCAATTTTTTTCGACTGATCAACGGAAAGTTCTCTATAAACAGAAAAAAGAATCTGAATAAGTCTAATACAGCATTCTCCATTAATTCTAAAAAAGAAAGCATTATAATTAACGTTAATCATTCCTGTTGAAATCTATTGATGCGAAATTTAAATTTTATAATGACCTAAACTATATTATGCAATACATATGAATAAAATCGTTAATATACGAATCTATAGACTATAGAAATTAAAAATAGGCTAAAATTTCTGATTCTAAAGCTAAATCAATATAATAAAGTATATAAAACTTAGATCCGGCCATTGATGGCAATAGATTTTATTGCATATTGACATGTCTGAATATTCAGAAGTATTATAAATTATGGCAATAAGTTGATGATATTTATTATAATCATATTAAATACTCAAATAATTTAATAATTAACAATTATATTATCAAAGTATATATTTATATTACAGACCTTAAAGAATCAGAGAAATCATTTGAACATGGACATTCAATGATTTTAGTTGAAAAACTATACTGTACATATCTTGCATTAACATAAGCTAATTTCTAGATCAATGATGGGCAAATTACGGCCCGCGGACCACATGTGGCCCGCCACGACAATATGTGCGGCCCACGATCCGTGCTCAAGTGTAAGATTTTTTTAAAATCTTACCACAAAACTGTTAACTTATATAAACAAGCAACATAATTAATTAATTAAATTTAGATTTAGTAAGCTAAAGCGTCCTCTTTTAAAAACATCTGCCATATGCTCCACTCGATTTTCCGATATTTTTGAATATGTAACTTATTGGGGGGCAACAGATTTTGAGGTAGTAGCGGTGATAAAGAGCGGCCGCGAAAATTCATTGAAAATAAAATGCTGGTTTCGGGCATGTTCGCAATATTTTCTTCTACTATGAGTACCTCATGTATCGGAAAGTAAAAATATTTTTTTACATGTGGCCGGCTAGAGACTTTACAGAAATCCGTGTGGCCCGCGGTTAGAAAAGTTTGTCTACCCCTGTTCTAGATCATAGTTATAAATATTTATCAACAGACTCAATTTAAAATTTACGCAATAAAGAAAAAATATTTAAAGAATTCTCGAGCATAATATTATAATTTCATGCAATTAAAATTTAGACCATGAGAGAGATTTATAAACATAATTATAAATTATATTAGGATATAATTTCCTATAAAACTGAATCAGGGATAGTCTTGCTTGTTAAATAGACCACCCACCATCATGGATATACATATGTAAAAATTGGAACTTTATTCTGATGTGTGGTCGAGTCTATCACTCATAAAGATAGCAACAGCGTCAATCAAATTTCTGTCACTACACAAGATTTATTATAGTTCTTTATTATGAAATTATGATTTTACAGACAAAGACTGAAACGCATACCTTAAAAATCAGATAAAAGAAAAGAAAAGGCCTGCTATTTTGGAATGCTAAGCGCAATGGACTTTTAAATTAGAGTTTGAGTTTGTAATGTTAGAACTATTCATAGATAGTACATAAAAGTTCTTTTCTTATATAAAATATCTCTGGAGAGTAAACTCTCATTACACTTTCGAAAATTTGTTAAAAGTATTCTTTAGTAAAACATAAATTAAGGTTTACCGCAAAAAATTATCGAATTTTCAGTTTAATCTGATTACAGTAAACATTTAATAATTCTATATAAACGAAGAAAGATTTAATGCTTCTTTTTAAATTTTCAATTATTATTAATGAAAATAATCCTATATGAAGAAATTCTATTTGAAACAATCAAAATTTTTTACTTAAAAATCCAGAAGCATATATTTTTGCGAACTAAGAATATTACGATTAAAACGTATAAACTTAATCGTTCGTTCAAATCTCTCTAAAGAATTGCTTTAAAGAATATAGAACGAAGCTCTTTTGAAATAATATTCTTTTTGTTATATGATACTTCATTTAAACAAATTAAAAAATAATTATTACAAAGCGAAAGATTTATTATTCTCAAGGACAAAAATAGTTAAAGATATCGTTCCCACAGTTTAAATAATCGTGCTATCCGATATATGATGGCTCAAGCTTAGAAATTCTTATATTTGGCTGCATTTTGTTTCTTATTATATTGTCATTTATAATCATTTTAATTTCAATTATTAATTTATATTATTATTCGATACTTCAGCTTTATGCTTTAAAAGCGCTTTAAACTTTCCATCAATACAATAAAATGTTAGCTCTTATATAAACGAAATGCAAAAACAATTTAATGCAAAAATTCATCATTTAGGCCAATTTTTCTATCACAGCATTTTAATTATACACGAAGAATTATTGACTCTAAAATAGGCCTCTGAAAGGTCTGTCACATAATATTTTTATAATATAAAATATTGTATAGAGAAAACATGTAAATACAACATTAATTTTATTATTTTGATAGAAATAATATAAAAATTATATATATAGACTATTAAAATTAAATGAATTTATGAAATTTAATTTATACGAAATTCCATTAACAAAGTATAAATTAATAATATTTATTGAATTAATTATATTTAAATTGAAAAGTTACTGAGATTCTTTTTTACTAAGTCATTTCAAACTAAATTTTAGTTAATTAATCTACATAAATTTCCATACAAGTTTATTTATGTTTTTAAAACTATTTTTATGCTAAAATTATTTTAGAAATATTCACTTTTCTAGAATCAAGTTCAAAATGACAAATTACTATTTTCTTGTTTGAAGGAAATTTTTCAAA
Source organism: Androctonus mauritanicus (assembly GCA_011317285.2). NCBI lineage: Eukaryota > Metazoa > Arthropoda > Arachnida > Scorpiones > Buthidae > Androctonus > Androctonus mauritanicus. Next base: position 58,862 of record WUQG02001126.1, on the reverse strand, counting down.
ATTATTTCCTTTGCCTTAAAAGTAACGAAATTCTGTAAATTATTTTGACATGGCATGATTGATATATTGCTTAGTTGGTTTACTTTATTAATATATTCAAAAGTTCCGAAGAAATAAAAATATTAAACGATCTAAATCTTTTTTGAAAGTTTTTTTAAGATTTAGTATAAGTAGTTATATAAATTAGTTTATAAAATTATTATTATTATTTTTTAAATTAGAATCGTTTGATAAGAATGAGCGGAATAAATACCATCGGGCCATCTCAATTGGATAAATCAAAAATATATTAAACTATCTGCAAAATGCAATAAATAGGCACATCACATCTGAATCGCATTTTATTTAAAATATTTTAGAAATTTGTAATTAAAATTGTGAACTTTTTATAAGATGAAGATATTTATTATAGAATGTAAAATGTTATCTAACAAGTTAGTAATCTATTTTGAATTTTTTAAGTTTTGTAGATAAAAATATACAATAAAATTACATATATAAGTTTGTGTCATATAATATTCTTTATTATAAAAATTTAATTATGACTTTAGTGATACAGTCCTAATTTTATAATGATCTCAAAGTTTTAGTTTGGTTTCAGACATCCTAAACTCAAATTAAGGCCAATATATTAATTATTAAGATCTATATATTATTAAGGCCATGTATGAATTTTAAGGCCTCTGTTGTAACTACTGTAATTTCTAGTTAAAAATAACAGTGCACGCGTTTTTAACAATTATGATGAATATTATTGCACATAAACCAATATCATCACTAAAAAGTTTATAAATGATAAAGACCTATGTAACTTTTTACATTTTTTAGCTTAATAAATCAAGTTTGGACGCTTATAATTATATTTTTATGATATAAAAATTTTTGATATTTTCCACATAGTTCTTGGATTAGAGAATTTTACAATTAAGAAAACAAACTTTAAAAATGAAATTATAATTTATATTATTTATACTTTCCTGGAATATTTATTTCATAAAAAACATGGAAAAAGCGGGCGAAATTTTCAGTAGGCCTACCTAAAACAATTGTTAGTTATTTTGCTGTAAAGGTTATCGGTTCCTCTACAGGTTAGATAAATTAATAAATTAATTTAATTTAAATAATCTAGATTAATATTTGGTATGAGTTTATAATTCTTAATAAAAGATAAATTCTTTTATAATATAGATACCTCGAAAATAGGCTTTCTGTTTCAGTTATCTCATCATGACCTTTGAACTGCAGATCCGTGACTGATGTGAATCGAGTTTTAAGATATAAACACCTGTCAAGTAAAGTCGACATCTAGTCTTATTGCTTTCTACTAACAACATTAAAGTTTTTTGAAGAGTACATAAATATAAGATCTTATTTGATCGAATTTAATAAATTTTTTGTGTTTTTGCGAAATAATTTATTAATATAAGCAGTTATATATATGAATAATAAATAAATAAAGGATTCGCTTTTTTGTATTTTTACATGTTTTATTTATTATTTTATTTTTATCTGCGAAAAAATTATAAAATTTAAACAAAATTAACATCAGAATAGCGACCAATTTTTTTGCATCAAGTCTAAAAATTACTTTCTCATTTTTATGATTAAATTTTTTCTTAATTAATTTATTGAATATTATTTGAAATAAAGTCAATTTTTAATACCCTTAATAATTAAATGACAAAGAATTTAGTCATATTTAGGTCAAAGCTATTTTTGTTTCATCAAACAGTGGTCCTACTCAAGTATCAAATAAATAAGTAGTAGTTGGATGAGGATAAACAAAAATGAAAACATATTTAGTTACAAGAGTTTTATTTCTTGTACCGACTCTGAGCATTTCTTTCATATTTGGATATCATATTTATAACATACTGAGCTTCTTCTTAGCGTGATTTAATGTAAATATGATCTATAAACTAACAGGATCTTTACAAGTAACAAGAACATTTAATAATTTTAGCGTTAGATCATCATTAGTTTTTTTTTTTAATTTTATTTGCAAGCTATATAAAGTTTATAAGTATCATTGCATATTTTGCGTAAAAATCTGATATGTTTGCAAGTGGCATTTTTATTAATATTTTAAAAAATTTTCTTAAGGCTTAAGTTCAACTACTCTTTTACAACTACTTAAGTTCTTTTCTTAAGTTCAACTACTCATAAAAATAGGCTAATTTTTATGAGTAGCTGAACGATTGAGAAATAGGCCTGCATTTCGGTATTGTTATTATTATTAATATATTTTAAATGTTTTCACTTAATTTATATTTAATTAAGTTTCTCAAATATTATTCTAACAAAGAAAGATTGGGAGATACAAAAAAATATTATATGAATTAATATATTTTTTATGATGCACTTTCGATGTAGTTAAAATTACGATATTGAAGAAACTGTTTAATTTTTGTATGCTGTTATAGAACATCATAAAAATTGGATAAATTAAGTGTATAATAATTACTATTGTAATAATATATTTTTATAATACAAACATTTTTTGCCCAACCTTTCTTAAACTTTAGATGAATCACATTATTCTGTAGTTTAGGCTAAATATTAAAATCTTGCAACTTATTTTATTCTAATATTTATCAAATAATGAATAAAAAACTTATTAAGTTAGGTATCTAGAAGTAGATAATTTTATAAAAATAAACTAGAGACCTAAAAGATAAAAAAGAAGATACTGGATTATTTTTTGAAAAATATACTTTTATTTTTTATATGCAAAAACAACTATGTTTGGCTCTCTTTGAAAACAAAACTATAAAATAAAAAAAGCTTTAGTCTATATATCTTATATATAAACGTGTACCTCTACATTCTTCACGAATAACATGTTTTTTTTATTTTTTATTTTTTAAATTATGATTTGGAATTGATCCAAAATAAGCGATTGGCTTATAGGCTGAAAAAATATTTAATATTTATTCTACCTTTACTTTAGTTGGAAAAAGGTTTTCATAAATGAATTATTAAATTCGAAGAAATTTAAATATTTCTCTATTTTTAGATAGGCGATGATTAGACTCAAATCTATATTTTTTTAAATGAAGAAATAAAAAAGAAAGATTCTTAAATTAACATTTAAATTAAAGTATTTCTTAAAGTGAACTTGTAGATAAAATAATAATATAAAATATATCCAATAATTTTGTATGATCAAAGAATTTATAATCTATAATTTCTTTTAGTTTTGTCATTAGTTGTAACTAACCATTGTATGTTAAAGAGAAATGAATATTCTATGTAATTTTTAGAAGCTATAATGTCATTAATATTGAAATTGCAGCTTTTGAACTTTTTTGTTAAGCTTTATATCAAAAAGATAGCGATTTAAATAATGAAATTTTTGTGTTTTAACACTTAAATTTGACAATATTGCTGCTTAAATCAATAACATGATCTACTTAAAAATATAGAATCTACTTCTGCTTACTTATGATTCAGTTTTGTAAAGAAATGAAATCTTGAAATAATTCTTGTTTTAACTCAATATGTAAATTTATGTTATGGAAATTATATATCAACACACAAAAAAGACATTATATAACATAGTCTCATATTTCTTTCATTTTATGTTATATATTTTATAAAAAGACCTGTAAATATACTGCTTTATTTACAAAGTATCCATATGCAATAATTTCGAAAAAAGAAAGTCGAACAACCGGTTCCTTAAAGAAAAGATAAACTCCTTCTGGTAAAATCTTTCCCTCATACAAAGAAGATGGTGGATAAGTCTTTGATTAATGAGGTATCAGGTAAAAACCAAATCCTTTGCTTACCATCTGCTGGGCGATGCAGTTGGAAGAAGAAAAGCAGTAGACCAAGAAAAAAAAACTCGTCTGAGAAGGGTTGGAGCGTGAGAAACAAGCCAGGGGGTTACCTGATGGAATGAAGTGGTGAAGTTCCCCCAAAAAACCCATTCCTACCCTCAGTTATCTTAACCCCTTTTAGTCTCTCTCTTGAGTTTCTGATACGTATATATAAAGTTATATTATACATATATAGCTGAAATTATAAAAAGTTCGTAAAGTTAATATTCGAGTTTATGGACTTTTTAATTTATGAAATGAATTTGTTACTGATAAATTTTATTGTGAGCAAATTGTTTTTGTTTGAAAATTTATGGAATACAGTAAATGTAATTTGTAAATTGTGATAAATACTATTTTCTACACTTTAATTATAAATAAATTGAATAAATAGTGTAATTTTTCTGAATTTTTCAAAGAATTATATGTTTATTTTATGATTTCAACTAAAAGAGATACAAAATAATTTTCCTTGTCAACTAATTTTTTTTATTTTCTTTGTTTTAGATTCTTGAATTTATTTAAGTTTCTAAAATAAAGTTAGAATAGGCCTAGCATTCTTATTTGTTTAAATTTTAAAATAATACATTTTAGTAATAAGTATTTTGAGCTTTTCTTTCATTTGAGTTCATTTATAATCGTAAACTTTAGATTAAAAACACAGGCCTATATAGATTCACAATATCAAATATAAAAATTACTGGTTAAAATATACATAGACCTATACCATCATAGGAATCTATTTTTAGTCCATTCTGTATAGATTCAAGATATTTTACCTGAATTCTTAATATTATTTTTAAAACTGCTTATTTAAGCTTAGGCCTGCCTAGTCATGCCAATAATTAATGACTAAAAGCATAATTCAATATTTTGAATTCTCTTAGAATTTTAGAATTAAAAATAATTTCTTTATTCTAGAATGTAAAATGCGAAATTTTTCTCATAAATCTTTTTCCTTCTGTTGATATATTATCCAATTTTTTAAATTTAATTGTACCAACCCTAAAACAAAAAAAGCTGTTTGAAATTCATTGGTGGTATATTTTGGCCAAAATACACCACTGATTTAATATATATTGAAACTTAATGCATAATTTTCACGCCTTAAAAGCTATATTTAACTATAATCACCATAAACTGATTCAAAATAATAAAAAAATAATATTCAACAATACAACGTTATAAAAGATAACAAAATATTTATTAGTAATCTTAAAAATTAATAAAATTACAAAAGTAATTTACAGTTTTTTCCAAAAGTATGTATCACATTACATTTCTCATTATCCATACAGACATATTTATAAAAAATTTAAATATAGAAAAAATATAAATTTACTATTTAATACTGTATATAGAACTATATTGAAAAATTTCGGGTTATATATGGGATATTTTCAACTTACATGCATACTATTAAACAACAAATCTTAACAAGAATTATTTTGGATTATTTTCTGTAGAAGTTAACCTTCACACAAGATAGAACTGAATGTTTTCTCAACTTGGGAGTGTCTAGTTTAACATTGGCCTAGAAATGCCACAAAATAACCCTTTCTATCCAAACTTATATATCTATAAATGAAACAATTTACTGAACTGTTTTAAAATGGACAAGCAAGCTTGAAAAAATGGATGAAAAATCTAATTCTTTATAGATATCTGTTAATAGTTCTATCATGAAAATATTAGTAATATTTCTCATAAAATTTATTTGATTAATTCTTTAATATTGATGCAATACTTCTAGCATTTAAGAATATAAATATTTAGATAAGCATGTTTGATCTTTTGGCATGTTTAAATTGAATCTATGACTAAAAGGATTAATTTATGAAAGGTTTAATTATTGAACTATTAAATTTTAAAAGATGATTTTGTAGAATAAAATAAATCCTGATTATTTTATTATAGGTTAACATGTCCAGAGCCTTATTTTGTAAGTGAATTATTGTATTCAACGCCAGATTGTCTAAGTGAAGATAAAAGTAAAATAGATTTACTTGTTCAAACATTACTTTACGAAGGATATAACGCAGAAAAGAATAATCAAGAATTTAGAATAGATACTGTTAAAGGGGATAAAAGTGATCTAAACGTAGATTATAGAAATGATATAAGATGGAAACAAACAGAGACTCATGCTAAAATAGCTTCGAAAGCCTCGAGCGATTTTGTCTCTGAAAAATTGCAAGTTTCACTACAACCTTGTGAACCACTATTGGGTGTTACGAAGACTGTCAAACAAATTGATGGCTCCGAAATTGCCTCCGAGTTAACAGAGGTGAAAATGCCAAACAAGTTTTCCATCTTTTCTGAAACCAGCTCTCCATCACAACTAAAGAATGAATTAAACCTATCAAAATTTGAAAAGATAAAAAACTCCTCTTATATTTTAGATATAGACTTAGACTTTTACTCCACTCAAAATCCTTTTTTGATACTACTAGGGAAAAACTGTTTTGAAAAATTACAACGTCTCTATTATTTTCGTATAGCTGCTGATACTACAAGTGAGGTAAGTTCGGCTTTACTGCAACTTTAATTTAAAAATAATAATAAAAATAAAAAAAAATAAGAATTATCCTATCGTAACTCATAACCCGATTGAGTGTACACACAGTTAATACAAAACATAGACACTAAAACATGCTGACACAAGATGAAATGCTCACCGCTTGATAAAAAAAGAAGTCCTTATCGTTGGTGTGTTGAGAATTATCACGAGCATGGTATGAAGTTCCTACCAGCTGTACACACAGTAAGAACTCCATACCTCGCTCGGGATAAACCAACCCTTGCAGCAAGACGAAGCGGTTCCACCATAATAATCCTTTACCGGTAATAATTCAAGAATATACATCCACCATCTTGATACTAGGCTTCTGTAGGCTTAGGTCGAAACCCTTTTTTGGAGAACAGATGCTTGTCTGTACAGAGGAAGAAGTACTCTGCGTCCCACAGTGCCTTTCTCGCTGTACTAACCACTTTGACTTCTGCACCGTTATGATTGACGTGTGATTGTTGAATGTTATTGGCTGCCGGTAGAGTCTGACTCCTCCCGATTGTACGCAACGTCGACCAGTGACAAACGCATTGAACAGACATATCCAATAAGGTTTTTGTGTCAATGGTGTGACACGGGGAGGTTCCTGTGCTTTGTATGTGTTACCGTTCTTAGATCGGCGAGGATTGACTTACTAAGTTTTTCCTTCTACTTTAATAAAGACAAGAATATATATTTTTCCAGGGCGAATACAGAAATCGTTTCGTTCAAGGACATTTTAACGGGGATTTATTTTCATTTAAGATAATGTTGTCCTTTCATTCATTATAAATACATAAAATTTGGTATGCAGTTTTACATGATTTACCTGGTAACATTTTTACATATACATTTTAGCTTCGGTTTTTTAATATAGGTATACGTAATAAAAACGAAGCTTTTTTTAATTGCGTTTCATATCCGCTTAGGTTTTTTTTTTTTTTTAATTTACGGAGAAATAATTAAGATTTAAAGTAAAATAATAATTATTATTTATAAAATTAAGTAATATTTTCAATAATTTTTAGTAATATTTTGGGATCTCTAAACAATCTTAAAGATACTTCATCATATGAAAAAATTATAATAAAAGTCTTATAACTAACGTTAAATTTTAAACGAGTCGCGAAATAGTCCATAAACACCATAGTTTGCATGCAGTAGAAGTTTTTCTTGAGTTATTCTGAATAGTTAAACATGAAATAAATTCTGGTCGATTATGGAGTAAATTTTTGAAGTTTTTTAAATAAAGTTTTTCACTCAATTGATATTTTACTATATTTATTGGAATATATGTAACCACTAGCAGTTAAGAAATAGGATTAACTTTTAGATATACACAGAGAATTTCCAAACTTCTAATCATTTTGATAGCAATAGTCAATGATATTAAAACTATAATAGATCCTTAGATCTATAATCTTAATACAAATTCTCATTTGCATAATGAGAACTTAATACCAAATTTTGCAATTATAATTTAAGACAAATTATTAAAAAATTTCGCTGTTAATTATAATAAGTGTCTACACACCATTATATATAATTTTTACAACAATCCATTATAATTAATAAGTAATCTAAAATTATACTAAGAAGCATTTTTGCATTGTATATACCCATAGGCAATGGTAAATATGAGGCCTCAACCGTCTAGAATTAGATTGTCATATGTCTCCTTACATCTTAACAGGAAAGAGGAGAGATAAAAATCTGATAAGAAAGTCACTCATTTGCATAATTCGATTTTTATTTTGTTATTTCGTTTTTAAATTTTATATCGCGATTATTTATGAATTATTTTTCGTACATGGTAGAATTTTATATTGTATTCTAATTACGTAGAAATTTATAAAGCCGTAATATGAACAAAATAGATTACAAGTATTTAATTGCTGTATATAAAAATTAAACAACTCTTATCAACCTTGACTTGATTATAGAGGTGTTTAGACTTGGTCTCATACTTAGTTCCCCTCTTGCCTTCGGGCCTGACTCCATTCTTATACTTTGGACGATAGAGTTGTAATTTATTTTATCATGTATACATACCTATTTGAGAGGCTTGTTTAGAATTGATTAAGTTCTAAAAATCGCTTATGAGACATATTATGATTTAATATCATCTGCATTTAAGACTCATACTTAATTAATGTAAACGATCAATTAGCAAGATTATCAGATTAAAATATAATTAAGTCAAATTAAAGAATTGTAAGTAAAATAACAATTCTTAAATGCTTATTATTATCATTAAATTAAGTGTATATTATTAATATTTATAATATATTCATTTTTATTTCCTTTCTTTGTCCTTCTCAAGAGGCAAGCGTGGTAATTATTCACTCTACTCCTATTGATCAAAAATAATTTTCTGATAAAGAACTTTTCCACATCTGATTAAAAAATGAATTAAAATTGTTAAATCACACAAAGCATAGGAACTGATTATATTACAGAATGCATATATTTATATCGATATATAACTTATTTAAATCTTACATTATGAACATCATCTACAAGATAAATTTATTTATTTTTGAAGAGATTTAATAGTTAAATCTCTTAAAACCTATTAAGCAGATTTAATAGATTTAGAATAAAACATTGCTGAAAATTGTTACTAAATAAACCTTCTTTCTTATCATATATTATTTTGCTATCTACATCACTTAAAATAATAATAAATGTTATGAAATCTGTTTACTTCTTAAAATTTACTTAAATAATAAAAATATAATTTAAAATATTTTAAAAATACGTTTTTATTCATAAAAAGTTTATTTTTATATTAAAAAAATATTTTAGAATATTTGTTTAAACAATTAAGTTGTGTGTACAATTTAAGCTTAGAATAAACGTGAAAGAAATTCAAGTTCCATAATTAAACACAAGCTTAAAGTATCGAAGAGATTTAATTATAAAATATGTTGGAATTTAATATATATTCGAAATTTGATTAAATTAGATTTCAAATAAGAACAATAATAATCTGAAGCATATTTATCACATTTTTAAATTGTTTCCAGTTTTCTAGTTTTATAATTCATGGACTATTATATTCTCCATAATTATAATAAATTACATGATATTTTTTTCAATAACAGATATAGAATGTTTATAACACTTTTTTTTACTGAAACATTTTTCATTTCTTTACTCATAAGCCTAATCCTACCTTAAATTATAGATACAATAAGAAAATGCTCAAACTTAAAATTTTTTCAACTTGGCATTGGTTTTCAAGCTAAAAAAATTAATTAAAGCAAATCTTTAGATTGTTAAAATTTTTACTTTGTTGTTAGCATTCTTTTCTTTTATAAAAACTTATGTAATCGTCTACATTTGCATACATAAAATATTCTAAAATATAGGGCTTAAAAGCAAGTATAAAATTCATCTTTTCTAATTTGTTGTATCTAGTTTCATCTAATGAAACTAGATATTATCTGCTAATCTTCTATGTAAAAGTGCATTTAATTTTGAAGATTAATTACAATAGCATGTTTAGCTATCATTTACTGTTATAGATGTCCATCATTTTCTATAATGATATATAATGAATCTACAGTCTTTATATCAAGTTCTAATTTGATCTTTTATTAATTTATAAAAGCAAAAATTTTTAGAAACAAAAAAAATGTGCAATAATAAGATTTTAAATGATTATTCAATGGGGGTCAGCAACCTTGAGACAGGAAATGAGGACCCCAGGAGGGAGTCAAGTACAGGTGCAGTTAGACTTACTGAAAACAGTGATTAGGCAAGACTGCAAATATCTCATTTCATTGATTCTTATAAAAATATTAAAAAATATTAATTTTTATTCTATTAACAACTTCTATATTATATTTATCTGATCAGCCAATTAAACGTGCAGCCTACTTTAACTTTAATGATATTTCGTAATGACATAATCACGCAATAGCAAAATTAAGTATGAGGCCTTAACAAGGTCAGAACGATTTTATGGTATATTATACATTATTTATTTTTCCTTTCTTGATTTGTTTAGGAATTAGAGAAAACAATGTTGGAAAGGAAAAAACAATTGGACGAATTAGAGAACATGCTCACTCATCTTCATAAGGGTGGATCTATCAACGAGTTGCCGAAAAATAGCAGGTAATTAATGATCTAAGATCATATCGATTTTTCAAATTGTATCTTCTGATATAGCCTATCAAGATATACATTCATCTAATGATGAAATTTAAATATAAAATGATGATGATAAATTTTTACATACTCTCTCATAAATAAATCATTAAAAAAAATTCGAAATGATTATATATATAAAATAATTTTCTTGCTTAATTCTTAATCTGATACAAAAAAAAAAAAAAAAATTAAAAGATTTCTTGCAAAGTTTAGAAATATATTCTATAAAATTTTATCGAAAATTAACTCTTAAAATTAGTTTAATATTTAAATTTTTTTATTGATCTGTAATAATTATATTAAAAAATATAAAGACATATATAATTTCCCTGCTGTTATAAAAACAGCTTCTTTTTTTTTTTTTTTGCAATAATTTCCTTTATGCAAAAGTTCGTCTACCTATATCCTTCTCTCTATTTCATTTGCTTGCATATTAAAATAATCGGTTATTATTGGCCTAAACTTTTTATTGTATAAATTGTGGTCTTCAACCTTTCTTGGTCATGTACCTCTTGGGACCTTGACATGTTTTGATGTATTGCTAAATCACGATTATAGTAAGTCACTTCGCTTTATGTTTTCATCTGTAAAGCAAACACTGTTACATTCTTTTACTGATTATCCATTGATGTTTATATCTCTGATCATCCCCGAAATTTGTTTAAGCCTTTGACACAATATAAAAATCCCATAGAATAAATTATATTTAAAGCAAAGCTGATACAGGTTCATGTATACAAGATGAATTATTTATAAAAGTTCATAGCGCTATATTAATATTTTTTTAACATGTACAGCACATTAGAGTACATATCAGAATGATCCATTATCAATTTACAAAAATAAGTTAAATCCTAATTTATTGAAAGTTATTTTGAACCGAAAGTTGTATCTATCATGTTATTGGATCTATTGCCATTGATTGGACGTCAAGAATGATAAATCTAAGCAATTTAAATTATACAAGAGGTTAAAAATATAACTAGTCCATTGACTATACTGAATGGAATATATTTAGATATAAAAATCGGCTTAAAAATAACAAATTTCTTTATAAATCATTTTTTAATCTTTACGTCTTTTTTACAGCTTTATATCAGAATTTTAGATTTGTGCTAATACATATCTGCCTTCTAATTAGCGCTCTCAATGAATAATTAATGACGAAATTTAAAATTATCTTTTGAATGGGAAATGGCATCTAATGTCAAACTTTCATATTATCTTGATTCGTTGATCGTTAGTCATTTAACCTTTGTTATTTATCAAGTTCTTGATCTAATAGAGGCAATTGAGTGCTATTAAATTTTTTCAATATGTCAAAATATTATATATATCTTTAACAATTGTCTCTAATAATTTTCTCTGTGAAGTATACAGAATCATATTACAATATAAGTATAATATTGAGAACAAACTAAACGACCATAAATCTACCTCTTAATGGAGAAAAATATTAAAAAAATTAGCATTGAATAAATTATAAAGAATCCATTTAGTTATTATAGAAAGGAAGTCATTTTTTTCAGATAAAATTTAAAACATTCAATTGTTTCTTAATGCTTTAAGAATTCTAAATGATCATGCCACTTAGGCTATTAGTCATATACACACCCTTCGTAAAATTAATGCTTCACAATCTGCTTTTAGCACCTTTCAATGCTAAATGATTAATAATCTATTTTTGATTTTTGAAATTGCATTATAATGTTTAAAAGTTATATAAATTCACTATAAATATCACATTTAATCGATTTTTAATTATAGAATTTTAAGTATAATTCAAAAGTTGTTGAATTAATTTAATACTGGAAACTTTATATTATTTTTTCTAAAATAAATCTTAAATTTTTTAAATTAATATTAAACTTTCTTAATTTGATCTTAATTTTAATTAGTCAATCATAATCAAAATTTTGCAATTGAAAATATACAGGATTTATAATATCAGAGAAAATTATTTAAAAAATAATTATAACAATAATTTGAATAATGCACATCAAAAAACAATTAAAAAAATTCAGAAACATTATAAAATATTTTTATATCTTATAAATTGCAATAATCAATATGATTTTTATCATTTTGAATAAATTATGATGGATTTTACTAAGCTTTAATAGCAATTTATTTTAAGATGGAATTGTGATTTTATGTAGGCCTAAATGAAAAGAGTTTCATTGATTGTTAAGAGTGTTACATATACGTTTAGTATTATTTTTTATTACCTTTTGGTATAGCAAGTTAATAATGATTTGAAAAATTTTGCTGAAAATAAGTCTTCCAAAAGTAGGAATTAAAATTAATAAAATTAAAAAAAATTATCCGGTTTATATATAGAATATAGATTCAAAATCAAGTACATAAAATTCAGTAGAAAAAATTAAGTTAATATCTTGAAAATATATATAATGATGAAATGATCTATATATATTTATATATAAACGATACTACGAAAAATAACGATAAAAATTCAATTTCGATTTTTAATAGTTCTAAAAAATAACAACAGTATCATTATTCATAATATTCGATTGAAAATTTAGAGTTAATGAAGAGAAAAACAAAATATTAACAGTATAAAGTGGTTAGCTATACATATATCATGTAGTTAAATGATTATAAACAATTGTAGGAAAATTACTTTCTACGTACACTATTCGTTAATAAAATTTGCAAATCACGATATAGTATTCATCAACAAGACTTCTCGCAACCATGTTGACTCAACAATTTATCAAAAAATTGATTTGAATTAATAGATTTAGAGCCTATTCTATGACCATCACTTATCAATTATCCAACACTTATTCCTAATATAAATAAATATTTTTTATGGTATAAATGTCAAAATAACAAAAAAAAATTAGCAACAAAAAATTTAAGTTAAATTTAATAAATGTTGACTTTTTAAAGGATAATGCTTTCTTTAAGGAAGGATAATTTTTCAGAGTTTCTTATAAATATAATTATCAATGTAACAAAAATACAATATTAAAAATTGAAAGCAGCTATTCATGACAGGTTGAAAGATATTTTATTTTAAATTTTTAAAAATATTAAAGCAATATAGTATGAAGCATAATTTACATTTACATAAAAAATATATATTTTTCAATTTAATATAAGTATAATTTCTTATAAAATTTATTTATTTTAAAAATGTTTATTATTTATCTATCATTTTATAAATTTTTTAAATAAAAAACCTCAACGATTTTAGATTTTTTTCATATTAAGCTATACGAATTTTATTTCTAAAATATTAATTAGGATTAATTAAATTTAAAATAATAAATTTGGTTTGAATGAATGAATAAATAAATAGTATAATTAAACTTGACAATATATTCTGTATATAACAGTATAAATGTATAAAAAATAATCATGTCTAATTAGAGAACGAGATAAAACTTAAACACATAACAAGTTTGTTACTTATATGAGCTTATTTATTTAGTTTTAACGATAGTTATATCTAATAGTAGATTTGGTTTAAATTGTAGCCTGAAGTAATAGGACAAAAAGAAGTTTAAACTAACCAGTAAGTTCGTAACTTTTTCTCTTAAATTTTAACGACTGGTTTCTTGCAACCAATCGTTTTTATTTTTGCAAAAAAATAATTTGAAACTAGCACTGAATGTAAACAAACTAAAAGTAGTTGCGTGAAAAAAGATAAGCAAAAAAAAAAAGTTCCGGGTTCAGAAAGTGAGAAGCATTAGTATAGGGTAAATATCAATCTAATCTTAATTCTAATCAGTGAATAATTTCAATTTTTTTCTCGATAATTTTTTCTATATATTTTTTATATAAACTAGAACACCCCGAAGCAAAGTAAATAATGTGATAATTTCTATCGTTATTTATAAAACACGCTATTTTTCACTCAGTTTTCATATGTTATGATGTACTGACGATAACAAACTGGATAATATTTAATTGACGGTTTGACAAGTGATTAAAGAATTACTCTACCCACCACGTGCTAATCGTTCCAATTTAAAGCAGTCAAAGATCTTTACAATATTATTATCCTTCTAGCTTTTATAATACCAATTTTATCGTTAAATTGAACACTTAGCAATTTAACAAATGTTACTATCTAGTAGTATTGCCTTGAGCAATTTGTCGTTTTTAAAATTGACGTACACTTCTCTCTCTCTCTCTCTCCAATCGAAAGTCTTTAAAGTATAATGAAGAGACAAAAGAGACAAGAGTATTGGTTAAACCCTTATACGAAATTTCTTTTGCTTATTTGACATCTGTTCGTTCGTTTGCTTATAGAGTCCAATCAAGAGATTTTCTTTTGACAGTATAATGAAGATAAATGGTTGTTAAATCATAAGATAGAAGCTACTGTACGTTAAGATAATTATTAAAAAAGAGCGTAACCTACGATCATCAAGTGGACCAAGTATTCATTATGAGATCTATTGTGTTCTCTGAAAACAATTCTCAAATAGTTTTAAGCGTTCGACAGTTATATAAGGCAGAAAATTCGAATTTAAATTATATGGTAATAAACAATAGATTCAATAGAGAATAACATGCAACACTATTAATTTCCTAACAAACATTTAAAGGAAACGATTTTTTCTAGTTTTATCGAGTCTCAATTAAACTAAACATTCGTTTTGTTTTTCTTTTTTTCTGTTAGAATTGCGATCAGTTTTCTCATTTAATTAATGGTGCATTCAGTGTTAAAATTTTTAATATCAAAGAGCATATAACAAGTCTATAGAACTGCGAGAATAGATTAGCATAAGTATGGATACTGTCCAAAGTCACTTATTGTAAGTTTGTCAGGATACTTCTTTATTCTGCTAAGTGCAGGTATTGTCTCATTTTAATTAGAATTTTTGTTAAACATAATTGATTCAAACAAGAATTCAAAAGAGAAAACTCTCTTTTAATATTTAACAATTCATATTATTCATCGCATTCGTGATGTGTAAAAAACATATCAGAAAAATAATTTAAATAAAATTTCATTTTTATCGATTTAAATAATATAATCAAGATGTATTTTGATAAAATTATATTTAATATGAGTAAATTTCCTGATATAATTCGACTTTAAACTTCAATTCTATAGCTTCAGAAAACTGATAAAGTGGGTTTAAGAGGAAGTGCCATACAAAAAGACAAGTTAAGCTGTCAAGTTATTTTCTCCCAAACGACAGGTTTTTCACTCTATAATAACTTTATCCAAAAAGTTGTTACCGGTCTAGTTGTCACCACATTGTTTGTTTTCCTTGGGGCTATCGACTCCCACTGTACAATGGAAATAACTTCTTTCAAAGGTAGGCCTATCCATTCAAGAGTCATCGAGGGGCATCAACTACTAAAACTTACGTAATAGGGCTTTTTTATTGAAATTTTCGACTGTTTATTAGTTTTTAGCCATAAATCATATCCCAATAAAAAATTCAAATTGTTTCATATACTCATAAATATATTACGAAGTACAGTTGCTTTATTTTTATAAAATCAAACAGATTTAAATAGTGAAATACAATTAAAATTCTAATTATAAATAAAATTTGATCTAAGGAAGTTCTCTTTGGTTAGAAATTTGAAATGATAGCTTCATGGCTATTCTTTATTAAAACATAAATAGGCGTATTATTTTTAAGATGTGCCGAGCATATCGAATTTCTACAATAATAATGATTAAATATATGCAAAAAGATACGAAAACAATACGACATCAGATAACATAGGGATGACATCTTTAAATTGATTTATTCTATTTTGATGAAATATTGTCTTATATCTGGCCAATTTTTATTAAAAAAATTACAAAACAAAACTTTTATAACAAATATTAGTTTTAAAATGTTAAAGTATATCTATAGGATTTTCAATTATTTAAAAGTATTTATCTTATACATAAAATGTGTGCAAACAATCTGTGTCTTTTACATATATGTGTTTTCAAATCTTTTGTAAAGGCAAAATAATATATAAAATGAATATATTAAGAATATAAAGCATTTATAGGCCCATATGTTTGGATTCTGTTACAAAATATTACCTAAATATCATACAGTTATTAAATATAAAGCATAATTCAATATGTTGAAGCAGAAAACGGAACACTCTTTTATAATATCCATTATGTTGTTATGCATAACGGATCGGTATGAAAGACGAACAAAACTTGAAAAGTGCATTTTCTTGTAGCACAATAAAAAATTAGGCTAATACCTGATTAAAGTTAAGTAAATCTGAAGAGTTCTTTGAAGAATCGGTATTCTAATCTTTTGAACATTAATATGATTATTGCTGTGGGCATGAAAGATGTTTAAGATTTAATCTAATTTTTATAAATCTATAATAAAACACTTAGCGATGATTAAAGAAAAGAGAACACATTTCAATCCTTTTAAAACTGATTATATAAGTTAAATATATAACTTATCGTTGAAAATTTATTTTTAAGATAATATCGTTATTGCATATAATTCTCTGTACAGAGATAAATATATTCTTAATCATTAACTCAATGATATTCATTATATGTAGTATAAAAAAATAATAATAATCTACACGAATTGACATCGTTTACATAGACATAGACCTAGTCTACGAATAAGACAAATTTTTTTTTTTTTAATTTTTTTAATGTGAATATCTTGACATAAACAAGCCGCATTAAAAACAAGTTCTTTGCTTTATTTTTCATATATTAAGACTTGAACTTGAACTTTTCTACTTAGATAGCCGGTCTATCAAGTTTGTTTAATTATACTTAGTAGCTTGTAAAATTTGATGGAACGCCCTCGGTGCTACCAAGTTTCATCAACAAGTTTCGAACGTAATTCTGGTATAGTTAATAATAAAATTTCTATCGATGTTTTAAATTTAAACTTAGATAATATTTACCTTATGCATGTTATCAAAAGTTTAGACCTCTTTACGTAGATTATGTAGTTAGATCTCGTTCTTATTTAATATAAATCTATAAAATGAATTGACTTGCATATACATTGTTTGCTAACTTAGTTCATCTATGGTAATTTAAATTACGTCAGTTTAGAAAATATTTTCAAATTTTAGTTTTAGATAATAAAGATGATAAGAATGAATATTGGACATAAGCATACTTTTCTTTCCATTCCGTTTTTTGTTAGATAAGTCTATAATTATCGATATTTTTAGATAATTTTAAGTATTTCCATCTTGCAACTATTAGCGTTTTACTATTCTCTATTATTATTTTCAGCAATTTTACCTTTAGTTTTCAACCGAAAAAACCACACACGGCTTCTTATCTTCTTCTTTTACTGTCATTTGCCTTCTATAAATCACAGTCATTTTGCAGACGTGAAAAAATAATTGTTCTTATCTTACCATCCCTTTCATTTGCTTCCCCTAGAGGCATATCAATCCTATCGCTACTTCCACCAAACAAATTCAGTTGTTTTAAGTTTATCACGAGAATCTATGAGGGATATTATTCTTTAGATCAGCCTCTGATTAAACTTCCCACATAAATCATAAATGCTAAGTGGTAAACAAGATGACTTGAGAAAACATAATTCACACTTAAAGAACAGTCTTCGACTACGAATGTATATCTAGATAATTATCTATTTTGAAAGGAAATTAAGAAGACGACGGGTAGACTATAATCACTGACAATTTTTTTTTAATTCCTCGGCTTGAATGGAAGTATAAAATTTCAGTTTTGTTATTAAGTTATAAAATAAAATATTGTAGAAACCTTACAAACAAGACTGCCTAGAGGTTAACACGTGTTTTTTCCTTTTCATGATTTATTTTTATACAAATCGTTAAATCTGTTATTAATAAATGAGTTTAAAATTTTGCGATTTATTGACCTCGCTTCAGTTTTTTAAGTGGAACATTGATGAACTCTAGAAACACGAAAACAAAAGAAACAGTATTATCTATATAAGTGGGCCTTTCTGGATTATCCTGTTAGCACCTTGAAATTCTACTTTATCCATCCGTCCTAGCATATTAGATCTAACAAACACTGTATTTTTATGCGAATAAGTATAACTGCTGAAGTTTAGCATAGAACGGGCAAAATTTCGTTTTAAATTTATGTAAATCTATCTCATTCAAACATCAATATTTAAAAATTAAAACTGATCCTATTGCCTTAAATAATAATCCTAATTGGATTAATCTAGGCATAATTAAAGCATTCTAGTTACTAGAATATTAATTTATCATCATTTATAATAGATTGTAGCAATCAATACTGTTTGTTATGGAAAACAAATAGCTCTATAAATATCGCAATAGGAGTTGTTTAGAATTAATCTTTGCGAATTTTATTGTAGCAGAATTTAATTATATTACCTGTATTTTATTTTATTACTCTTTTATAACATCATTTCAATAAAATAAATAAGATTATTGCGTTTAACTATAATGATGTATGTAACGCTCAATATATAGTATAAATAATGGAATCGATCTTAAAAAATTAGAGATTTCCGGATTAGTTCGGTTTTATTATCATTAATCTTCTTCCTGTATCAATTAATACATTCGATCCTCAGTAATCAAAATTTATCGTGGCAATAATAAGAATCAAACACGAAAAATAGGTTTTAAACTGATAGATAAATTTTGTAGAATTCCAAATCCGTAAACTTAAAACCGTGTAATGGGTTTTTCCGAATCTGTCATTATCTGAATTGTTAATGTGCGATATCATTTATTTTTATGAACTCTTTTTTAGATGTATCATGCGCAAATCTGATAGATAAAAAATGTATGAAGTTTATAAAAATTAAAAAATAAAAAACTTAATTTTTATAATTACTATACTGCAAACTTACAAATCGATCTGTTTAAATTATTTTGAATAAGGTTTAAAATTTTAATCACTAGACATTACTATGTGAAATAAATTATTCATGTATAAAAATGATTTATTAATACAGTAGTCTTTAAATTAAAATTATTGCAGACATTATTAATTCGCGTATTTTTCAAATAATAATTTTATAAAAAAGTTTCCGGTTAAATTCTGGTTATTTACCGGTATTAAGTTATGAATTATTTTATATACACGAATACTTTTTTAAATTTAATAGCCTTAGATTATACATTTTATGTTGAAAAAAGTTTTTCTACTGTTCTCATAAATTCTGCTTTTAAATTATTTTCTTAACGTTTTGGATCATAACATGTTAATTTATCAGTTTGGCATTGTAGGTTGTCGGATTGCAGTAAATCAATAATAGTAACTTTACGGCGATCATTTAAAAAGTTCTATTCCCGTGGGCCTAGATTTATGGGGCAGAAATTTTAAAAGGAATTTTTTTATCCACTAATTTTCCTCACAAATGACAAAAGAAAAGCACGGAGAGACGTCGCGTGCAACAATCTGCTCCACCTGGATGTTCGCGTGCCATCGACAGTAGCCATCTGGCTTTCCACAATAACTATGGCTGTATTGATCTGTATTTCCCCCCCCTTCTTTTTGCTGTCCCGTTAAAATTGATTTAATGAATATTTGAAATTGTCCGAATACGATTTCCAATGTTTAGACTTTCTTTAATTTTTTTTCTGGTAGTCTCCATTAGAATAAACTAGAAAGAAGATTAGACTAAATGCATCTAATATTTTGACAAATAATCGATGACGAATCTGTAAATCTAGCCTATTGAGCTAGGCTTTTGAATTTAAAAGATTTCTTAAAGTAATTTATAACATTTTTCTCCGTCTTATCTTCGTATTGAAGCTATATTTAAATGTAACGAGGTAGGCTCTTAATATTATTCGATATATCATCCAATTATATAATTAGTAACATGTCTACCTACAAAATTACATATTAGAAAATATTTTTTTTTCCAACTTCTTAACCCAAAATTTTCATTTCATTGGTGTGCGTGACACTTTCTTGGCTTTTTAATTGAATGCGGCTAACATGTTTTATTTATTGCACCGATCGTTAAATCGGTTGCATTCTTGTAAGGCCAAAGATTTATTATATTTATGATAGCCTCAAACTTCATTCGAAAAGTAAAACTTTATAAAGATCAATGTCCTATAACTTCAAAACATATATATATTTTTTCCCGATGCCATAAATAAAAAGAAAAAAGTTTAGTTTCAGAAGCTCGGAAGATCACCTATCCAAAATTTGTTTGACAGTTTGAACGCATATATATATACTATGCCGTGCTCACACATGTAAACGTAAACCTTTTCCTCATGATATGATATATGGATAGAGGGTTAAAAGCCATAACGGAGTGACCTTTCGTGGTTGCGCATCTTCTGTTCAGTGCCAACCGGTGTGAATGTGAAATTGTATGCTGTCTTACTTTGATATATTAACCTATCATTTGATATCCACCTGATAAAATGACCACCTCTTTATCAGATGACACTGGACTCATTCTTCTGCTGAATACTGCGTATTCAAATATGGAAACTTCGTCTTTTAAGAATTATCATAAATTTAATAAAGGATTTTGATGCGTTCCAAACAATTCCTGTTTTATAAACTAAACAAAGTAATTTTCTTAATATTCTAATCGTGAAAAGTTTAAAACGTTTCATGTTTATGGAATTGATAACTGAAATAATATATATATGATTAGAAATATTGCGATCTCATTGTCCACCTTTTGCAAAAAAACAAAAATAACAATTTTTCATAATAAATAATATTACTCTTTCTAAATTCGTGTGACGTGACTCCTGAGAGAGAGAGCGAGAGAGAGAGAAAGAGAAAAAATTTCAGCACATTAACAAAATCCCTAGTCTTAGGGCGTATGCACACGACAAGTGCTATTTAGAACATTACCACTCCCACATCCGCACAGCAGAAGTGACAGACTAAACATAATAGCGGATAAATTCAACTCACGGAAGATATTTCTTTCGTTTATAATTGCAGTCTGACTGAATCATAAATCATTAAGTATCAATGGTTAATCAGATAATAAAAAGAAAACTAAGATCCATCCAATAATAAGCATGAATATAGTCAAAACAATTTTTCCATGTTTGCGTGAGAAAACTCGTGGATAATAATATTAAGTGGTGGTATGCGATAGGTTGTATTCTCCCCATTTCCCTGTTATCTGACTTTGGCAAAAATGCCTGCTGGTGCATGTTTCACATTAAAATGCCTTTCCTGTAGATAGAAAGTCCGGATCATCCATTATTCATGCTGATTGATGATAAAGAGTGACTTTTTGCTGGCTCCTGTTTTGGACAATTTTTGTCTTTAATTTTATGAATTAAAAAGAAAAAAATATAATTTTTATCAGTAAATATGTAAAAATATTATACGTTTTAGCTTTGGAATTCTGCGAATTATTCTCTGAAAACAAGCATTCACATACGCTGCAGGTTCTCAATAATTTAGTTCCAATTTATTAAGATCAGTTA
The DNA here is from genome assembly GCA_011317285.2 of Androctonus mauritanicus. Lineage (NCBI taxonomy): Eukaryota > Metazoa > Arthropoda > Arachnida > Scorpiones > Buthidae > Androctonus > Androctonus mauritanicus. The sequence goes on along the minus strand of WUQG02001126.1, from coordinate 36,938 downwards.
CATTATTTATAAATATAAATGCATTTCAAAACCGAGCCGAAATATTAATCTTCATATTTAAATATTGATCACTTAATTAATCCTTTAAATACCATATTCATACAATTAAATGATCGATTGGAAATCGAATTTTTAAAGTATAATTTTTACTATAAATCTAGCATAGGGAATATAAGAAAATATGAAAATTTTTTCTTCATAAATTTTCAGAGCATCATCATTCGTTAGAGAACTTATAAAGAACCACAGTTCAACGAAACAGAATTTCGAATACATCAGCGTAATTATTTTTTCTTCCTTAACTGTGGGCATACTTTATAAATTCAATTAATCTAGTAATTTATAAAATCCTATTAATCGAGTCAACACTTCGACATAAAATTACCTGATTTATTGTAGTAATATAGGATTATGTTCATTTCCATCTGGCCAATAAACAATCTACTTTCCATTTAATTATTTATTTGTAAAGTAGCAGTAAAATAATGTAATAATTTTTACTTTGGGGTTCAGAAAATGTCTCGCATCACGTGCTTCCAATTATAGGTATGCGATAAAATACATATTTATGAACACTTCTGAAACATTTTTAAGGGTGACCACAACCGAAACTTGAGTCTATTTGAGATAATAGCTATGACGTTCGTCATTCTTTAAGAAGATTGTCTTAGATTCGTGTTTGTTTTGCACTTATGAAATGACATGCAGTCAGTACGAAGGGAAGTATCAAGTATTTTGTCCTCTTTTGCTTCTTGAGCCAAGCTTCAGAATTTTGAGGTGCGCGAAGGAAACCTGAAAATATTGTAATTAATTTAAGCGACATGAATATTTAGTCTCATATTCTCTTTAAAATTCAGTGCTTAAATGTTTAAGAACTTTAAATTTTATCTGCAAAATAATTATTTCATGTTTATCAAAGTTAATTCTGGAATGTTGAAGAACTAAATTATTAAAGTGAATATGCAATGCAGCAGTTTTTTTTTTGTTGAAAATTTTTAAATACATTTGAAGATATAACTTAGTATACTTTAAATTACGTCATTCACTAATGTTCTGTAAATGGCAAAGCTATTTATATGATTTATTAATTTAAATTAGATATTTTTGCATTAGTTTGAAATTACTTAATTTTCTTACTAACGTCTTATTAAATATTCATAAATTTTATGTATCCCTGTTTAAGCAACTCAGATTCATTTTGGGATTTTCTTAATTAATGAAAAATAATACTTTTGTAATAAATAGTTAATGTAAATTGAGTACTGTATTTAGTTACCAAAATGCAAGATGCTGGAATGTAATTACTGTATTTTAGCAGAATTTATCATTTAGGATACAACATAAGCTTAATGGTTTATTATTTTTTCTTGTTGCATCAGTTATTCTTCTATCTTATTCCCACTTATGCATAAAAATATCATGAAATGATATTTTCATACATTCCAGCATCTTGCATTTTGGTAAGATAGAAGTTTCATACATAAGTGGGAATAAATTTATCTTTAAAGTTATAGATAAGAAAACAGCAAAATTTTATAATTAGATATTTGAAAATACATGATTTGTTTATTATTATGCAAAACATTTCTTAGCTCGGTTTACTTGCAAGGATATTTGATAGCATCTTTGGTGAAGAATAGCGTTGACTTTTAAATGTATATATCATGCATGAAGTGTTCATCGTGATATTTAAGAATCTAGAAGTTTAAATAGAAGATAAACAACTGAATCGATCTATACAGAACAAGGAGGATGTAGTTTCCCTTACAATTCGTGATCTGAGAAAAATGCATTAAAATTATATATAAAAATATACAAAATTATATTAACAATTGTATCTAAATAGTTTTAATTATGTTAATTCACTTCCCATTTTAAAAATTTTTGTTAATAATTAGGATTCAGATAAAGAAATATTTTCGAAATTTATGTAGCTGCTTTAGACAAGATTTTAATCTGGAGGAAAAAATTCAACAGTCAAGTATATTACAATATAAATCACTCAATTAGCAAAATAAAATGTATTTGCCAATTAATTTAGTTTTTATAAGATCCAGGAATATATTTCACAGTTATCTGAATTTTATAATCAACTTCAAAGATTTTTCGATTATAAACAAACCCCAAACTTGATTTAAGTGATGAAAAAATTCATTTGTAGTAATTTTAGTATGCATTTTAAGAACTTCAGTAATTTTCCTTTTGAATTAATATGCAGATTTTATTCTGAGTAATAAAATATACTATAAATTACTATAATCCTGATTTAGTAACCTGCTGGAATTTTAATTTTCACTTTTTTGGATAAACGATTCGCATTAAAATATCCAAGCTTGTTATATAGAATTAATAGATATAATTTAAGTTATATGTATAATATATGCAATATTTATTAAATTTTAAAATTTGACTCTTTTAATAAGTTATAAATAATTTTAATAAAATATTGCTGTGATATATAACCGAAAAAGTTTAATTTATCTGACAAAATAAATAGAAATGCATTTGAATAAAAATATGTAATAAGAAAGACTGCTCTAATTTGCTGTAATATCAAATTTCAATGTTTTAGTATTGTAGAAAGCAATGAGTTGCATTAAAGTTTATACTTTTTCGATTTTTATGTTTTTTTTTTTTTTTTTTTGTTTGTTAAAAATTAGCTATATGTATTCATTGTGTCCATGTATTCAATCCTCCGTTCTTTATGGAGATATTTCGAGAAATAAACAAAGCCTAACATTCAAATTTCATGAGATAATTCCTTATTATTCATTATACATGCCTGTTGTTTTTGGAGATGATAAACGATTTCATTTCTAGATGGTAGCTATTTAAAACAAAAATAGTGACCCTTCGAAACATAAAACACCGATATGTTTGAAAATATTTTTTATACGTTTTATAAAAGTGATCATAATATACCTTTATCTCAGTCTGTCAGATTGTAAGCAAAAAATTTCAAGAAAAAACATTATGGAGCATTCAAATTTTAAATGTTCCATATATTTTATTCTAGTTATGCTCGTTTTATTGCATATTTTCTTTATCTTAGAATATTTAACAAACATAACATTCCAAATGTTGTTTCTCTTCAAAATCATATATCAGTGCAGCATAAACCTATTTTAAATGCCATGTATGCATAATTAATTAAATTGTTTAATGCTCAAGATACAACATTCGAAATACGTAAATTAGTTTTTGAAACGAAAAATATAAAAGCTATTATCAAAGATTGAAAATTTTGTTGCTCGTCTTTTAGTTTGTTCTACGTGAATTAATTTCTAAATTGCCAAACTTTGATGTCTTAAACATAATAATGCATAATTCTGAGATTAAAAACGATTAAACCTGTTCATTTTAATAAGTCTTGAATATAAATCGTTATGCTGTCAATATATTTTGTAGTTGGCCTGCAGGCATTTTTTTACTACGCAAAATAAATATGCCGCCATTTAAATATAGTTCTGTGAAGATTTAATTTTGATCTTATATATTCATTTAAATATTCAAATCTCATAATTAAAATTTTTGAAAGTTATAATTAAATTAATTTTGATTTTTAAAAAATTTTAAGAAGATAATTATAACTTTTAAACTTTTATGGCATTTAATCTTGCCTGAAACGATGATTATTAGTATGAATAATATTAAATTCAAATAATTTACTTAAGGATAAGCTAATATATAAATTATTAGTGCTATAAATGTTTGATATGTTAATTTTAGACACGTAATTAATGATATTTAAAGAAAATATCTGTTCTAATATCTTCCGAAATATTCAAATTATTCTTGCGAAATCTAACACATTAAATTTTAAAGAATTTTAAATATATAATTAAAGCTTTTATCAATGTTTAATGAATATAAAGTTGATTTTTTTATCAAAAAAGTTTTTAAAATGATTATAACAACATTGATGTGCTATAAATAATTTCAAAGATACAAGCATATTTTAAATTTTTAATAGTTGCTCTCTTATAATGGCATCTCGTATAGTCTTCAAAATTAATAGGTATATAGAGAAGTAATTTACTATTGTAATATTTTGCAGACTATCTGGAAAATAGACACACAAAAGAAATGATTCTGTAAGATAAATTTTATAAAATATGATTAAAAGCTTTTCATATTAGTTTAATTACTATAGTTAATAAACTACTATATATGTGCGTTAGATAATTTCATTGATATCAGTGTAAATGTTTCGAACCGCCATCTTGAAAAAGATTATACGAGTTCAAAATATAATTACTTAATGAAAATAATCCTTTAAATTTGAATTTTCCTTGATAAATGTTGATTTAAATATATTCAGACAGAATTAAAAACAGAAGAAATGAATGCATGGCACTGCTTTTTATATATAAAAAAAAAAAGGTATAAGAGTTTTTTAATCAGATAAAAATTTTATTATAATTATTATGAATTTTTTTTTAGAACTTTTCTAAATGACTCTTTAAGCTTTGTTTTATAAACTGGATAAATTCTGAAATTATATGTAAAATTATGTTAGTTCTATGTAGTAAACTACATCAAGAAAAGAATTGGAACCAGCTATAGCTCAATATGTCGAAATCGTCTTAAAAAATTGTAAATTCCTTAAATAAAAAACGGTTCATTATTAATAATAAATATAAGAAAAATAGATACTAAACAGAACACAAGTTTTGTGAATTATAGGAATACCACCTTACAACATCTGTTCATCAATCATTTTATCAAAATTATATAGTGACTGATTTTTCCATCAATTTTACTGTTTTGAGAATGGGCTACAACTATTACCTGACTATATGAGGTTTAATATTTCATTAAACTTTGTAAATTCTGAAATTTATTTTTCATAAATATTAGAAGTTTTATCGTGAAATTATCACTCCATAAAAATATAATTATGCATATCCATTCACATAATAATTGAGATCATAACTATCTATGCTAATAAAAAGTTATTTACTATTCTCCTCGTACTTAATAGCAAATATACAAGTTTTGGAAATGGTCTAGGATAGTTTTCCCTTTGAAATTATAATTCGTTTTAGGCATACATACATAAAGTTTTATGCACTTTTTATTCTAATTTTATTAATTTTCACTATAAAAATATTAAGATTGTAAAAAGGTTTCGTTTAAATTGGTAAAGCAGGAACGAAACAGTTTTGAAAATAGGCCTACAGTTTATAGAATATTATTTTTAAAAAGATATATTTTCAATATTTTATTAAATTTAATCGGTTTTGAAAGTAATGGACTCAATTATTTTACAATTTATTATTGAACATTATAATATTATATTTTTATTTTTATTTTTTATCTTGAGAGATGCTAAAAATGCACTGTACATAAATACTTTTTAAAATATTAAATATTCAAAATTTTGTTTCTAAATAACAAATATTTCACATAGTTTTGATAATTTTATATTTTGTTACAGTTTTATGCAGTTTTAATCATATTATAATAAAAATTAATATAATACCCATTATTAAACACAAACGATGAACAGAGAGAGAGAGAGGAGAGAGAGAAATGGAATCCATAGAATCAAATTCAGGTTTTCATGAAAAATTGAGAGTTAGTAGTCACTCCTAAATTTTAAAAAATATACTTTAATAAGGATAAATAAAATAAAAATACATTTCTGAAACATTTAAATATTGATTTCAGAAACAAAAGTCAATATATAACAAATAAATCGCATAAAAAAGCATTTTTGGTCGGGCGATGGTGCGGAATCGCTTAATTTTTCGTATCAAGAATTCGCAATCGAATCTATTTAATTGTCATTCCTTAATTTTTTCGGTAGAATTCGTCATAGTATCTATCGATGTTCATTTCTCACTTTTCTGGTCGACCATATCCACATAATGGTCATCTAATGATAAGTATTTCGCTTATTGCTCTCACAAGTACACAGGTGCAATTGAATAAAAAAAGAAAATTATATAAAACTGATAACAACTATTTAGATGAATAAAATTTAAAAAAAATAGTAATGTCCATATATTTTACAATAATATTATTTTCATAACTCAAATACAAAATGGCTTCAGTTTTTTTATTCCATTATGTATTTTTTTTATATATATATTCTTCATTTCAAAATTTAATTCTTGTAAAATTAAATGTTTTAAAATTAGTTCAAATGATAAATTTTTACAATATTTAATTATTCGGTTATTAAGCTGTTTTTGGTTAACTATATTTAACGTTAACATTAACTATATAACTAACTATATGTTAACTATATTTATCGATTAATTATGATACCTAAGATTTCATATAATGATTTCAACAGCAAAATGCTTACATCACGATATTCATGAAATAGTCATTAACGAGGACAACTGGAGAAGTGAGGAATCGAATTCGATAGATAAATTTTCGATTGCCTTGAGTAAAATTGTTTAGAGGAATTCAATCACGGACTCCACAAATGATATAGAAGAAGCGCTTCTGTACGATTACTACTATTTCATGTGCAATAATTTTTTTCATGTCCAGCAACTTCAGATTGAGAAGTTGTCAGTTATTCAAATAATGCCAATAATATATAATTCTGTATTGTTAAATATAGTTATATTTAACAATACAGAATAACGTGAAAAAAATACGAAGAAAAATAACGTGTGAAGTATTTTATTCACCAACAACAATAGCCATTTAAAGTTTTGAAATGGATTTTACAGATGCAGCATGTATGTTACACTTTGAAAACAAAAAAATAAGCAAAACTAAAGATAATATTTCATTTTGACTGTTTATGTACTATTAACTGCTATATTTTTTTCAGATTTAAGCTCTGAATTGTTTAAATTCTTGTACATTAAATAATTACGTACCGATATAACTTTTATGCTTATTATCAATACATTTATAGGAGAATTACCAGCAATAAAATACCGATTAAAGCAGTTTATTGTATATCTCATATGAAAGCTTTCGCTGATGTTTCTATCATTTATACAAGAATTTTTATATCTTTTAATAAATACTCTAGTTCTCCTATAAGTTGGAAACTTACTCTTTCCTTTATTTTAGTTAATATTTAGAAAGACTCATGCCGTTCCACATTCAATGATTTATATTAGTATATATACTTTTGTATACTGTTTATATAAACAATATATAAGATATATTGCTGTATATCTTACAGTAGTATAAATGATACTATATTAATACTGCATACAGACTGCATACATAAGATATATTTAACATAATGTAAATTATTTTAATTCTCATATAAAATTAAATAATAAAAGTAAACATAATTGTTATGTAAATCAAATGTATAAATGATTTTCTGTTAAATTATTGTAATATTAAGTAGGATTACTCTATTTTTATAAATATCATAATATAATAAATAGAAGGAAGATTTCGAATTAAGTTTTTTATACTGTATTCAACATGTTTTTCCAAATAAATAAGTTATACTAGTTTGGTATTCTTGTTAAAAGAATGACTAATAGGGCATTTTTGTCAGCAAAAGTATAGTTTAACCAATGCGATGCATTGCCACAGATTATAACTCCAAACTCCTCAATTTGTTTATTATAATCTGTGATTAGTTTTTCTGTTTAAATTTCGCAACATTATATTTAATACAACTGAAACATGTTTTGATAAGTAGGCCTATGGAAAAATTATTTATGAACATTTTCCTAATTAATAAAGAATCGGAGGAGAGTTTTCAAGATGCAAAATAGACAGCCACATGTTTAACACACTTGTAATTTGTGAATTAATCTTAAATTTATTAAATCCACAAAATTAAGAAAACTGATAACTGAATTAAAATTAACAACCTGTAAAAATTTTTTATCTAAGAAAACAGTATAGATAAGATTTTTACTTAGGAATAATAACTGAACTTACCCATTTTTTTCTAGTAACGAAGATCAAAACAAACTAAAAATCTAGTCAAACTAGCATCAATAATGAATGGTAAGTCTAGCAGTATCAACAGTTATTAATGCCATCTTGTGATTAGAATTAAAATTACCCCTGAGAATCATCTTCTCCTATTTACTCTGTTATATTTATTTGTGAAGGAAATGACATTTATCCTTTAATATGACCTACTGAATTTTCGTTTTCGCTTTTGAAACAAATCTAATTATCTAAGTTATGAAAAATTCAAGAAATATTTTGAGATTGCGAAAAGAGGATGAAGAATCTGTTAATCGCAAATTATGGAACCGATTCAGATTACGAAGTTTAGTATCTGAAGGATAAGAGTATATATATATATATAATCAAAACGTTTATTCAAACGTTTATCAAAACGTTTATATATATAATATACGTGTATTCTATGAATAAACGTTATTTTATAAGATAAATGAGTATCGAAAGAATACAACTTTTTAATGAAAACTAAAAAGAAATTTTATTGGTAAGGAAAATGTTGCTATTTTTTTAGGTTGTAAAGTGCAGAAAATTTTTTATATTATTTTTCTGGCAACGAAGCCATTTTATATAAATTCAGACATTAAATGCGAATAATAATCTTGTAGTTATTTATCAGTTCTGATTAATAATTATTTTATGTATTAATACTTGTTTTACCAATACAGAGGCTTTAATGCAAAAAAAAACTTAGTTTTGGAATCCAGATATTATATTTATTATTTTGTTGTTCAGTTCATTCTTATAAATCTTAAAATAGATTACAGTCTTAAAATATTCTGATATATGTTTTTGTTTTTCCAAATTCCATAAAAAGTAATTTCTATCGACTAGAAAACAAATTAATAAAGTAACTGTTGCAAATTACAAAATTTTTTTCATCTTATTGCAACGAACTAGTTATTGTATGGATACAAACAAGGGAAAAAGTTGCAGAATAAAAACAGATGATCCAATTAAGACGCTTAACGAGTTTCTTAATTAAAATTTCTCGACTTACAGAACGGAATAAACTCTTTAGAAGAGCTTCTTTTAAAAATAAAATAATCTTACTATTCTTTTATCAAGCTATCATTCTCCTCATAAATGCTTTAGATCTAATAATTTAATTTATGTTCAAAACTTAAACAAATCAATTCTTAATCTTTTTCTTATTTTTACTAGCTTAATAAAGAAGTAAAAAGCAGTTTCATAATTTATCATTAGTAATAAATATCATAAAAAATATTTATAAATTTTTACAGATGAATTCTTATTATTCTAAAACAAATGAAAATTTAATCTAGAATATACATCAACATTGGGCTGCATTCAGTCTTTTAGTGCAGCGGTTCCAACTTGGGTTGGGATGTTCGGGATACACAGAAAAAAAATTGAATAATAGCGGAAAATATATTATATTATATATCTTATATTAATGACAAACATTTTGCTAATATTAAGAGTACAATTTATGGAAATGAGTTGCCAAGGATGGTGGGAACCTCTATTTTAATACATTAGCAAATTTAAACAATGCTTTCCATATGTAGTATCTTGCATATTAAAATTATAATTTTATAAATGAATAAAATATTCCACTTAATGTGGTGGAACATAAAATAATGAATATTAATGTTCATCGTTAGATGTGTTAAAAAAATTAATTGCTTGCTTAATGAAATTTCTTAAGACATTTCTCATAGTAAGCATGCTAGACAAAGACAACTTTCTAAGATTCCAGATACGATTTTCTTATAAACAAACATTGAACATACATCTTTATTAAATTGTTCATATATTTCATAAAAACATTTGTCTGTATTAAATATATGAACATAGAAGAATATTTATTTGAGTTTATTAAAAAACTTTAGATGAGTTTTTAATTTATTCAAATTAGAACTTATTTTAAATATAAACAATTTGTTTGTAAAATTATATTATAGAATTAATGATAAGTTATTTGATAAATGTCGATATATTATTATATTTTTGATATTAAAATTGATATGTTTGGTAGATTAGTTTATTTAACTTTTATGATTTCCCATCTAAGAATATGTTTAAAATATATTTTATAAAAGTTTATATATATATATATATATATATATATATATGAAATATAAAAATTAGAATAAATACTTACAACTTTAATATATTTTATTTTATTCGTATATGGAAATGATCAAAGAAGTAAGATAAATTTATTACCATAAGAGATATTTGATTAATTGAATACACTATAAAGTTATTTTTCTTCAAAAACATAAAAAAATGATAAAAATTATACTATAAATATATATATAAATGAAAGCGTAAAGTGCAGGCTAAGATATGATACGATAGATTACCTACGGGTTAACATATTTTTGTCAGAAAAAACGAAAAGAACTAAAAATTCTCATCATAGTAGTAGGATCTTCAATCGAAACTAAATAATTATTATAAATATAAAATAAAACAAATATAGTTTAGCATCAGAAACAATTCGAAAAGCTGTAGATTTGAATAGGTATAAAATATGTACTCATAGTTTCTGTAAGAAAAATGACTAAGCTCATAATATTATAAGTTATTCTATACATGTATTAATGAAAATTAAACGAAAATTTATTCATTAATAATTATTTTCATATGAAATACCATCATTAATTTATCAGTAATGCTATATACTATTTCAGCGTAGCAATAACCATTATCATTACATTATAGCAACATTAGTATAATGATGACTACTTATGCTATGCTATTTTGTTTTTAATAGATGAAAAGTCACATAATTTATTAATTAAATGTTTTGAAACACTTAAAGTTAGATTAGTTCGCATTTATAAAAATATCGCAAGTTATGTTCGAATCTTTCTTTTTAAAATTATGCTTTTATCGTAATAAACTTCCTAATTTATATTCAGATAATTTTCATTCTTCTTTATTGGATATCTACTGTTTTGAACCTCTTTCCACTCAAGAGAGAGTACTAAGGGAATATTTATTGGATGTCATTAAAAACGTCTTTTCAATGTATGATCTATTTTTTATATTTCTTTGTTGAGTTAAATATATTTTTACGAATAATTCGCAATTGATTTCGTTGTTAATAATTGTATCACTTCAAAATTTTACTGTAAGAACACAATTGAGTTGAAATTCCGATTCTGTATCAGCTAATTAATCACATTCTTATTGAAAGAACTAAAACTTAATGTTATATTTGCTTGATTTTTTATATAAAATTTAGAATTATGCAGTTAAATGTGTCGTTGTATTTTAATCTTCCCATTATAGGCACAGAAAACAAATTACAATACTAAGTAATTAAAGACGATTGAATTTCATCCAATATTTTTATGTATTGAATATTAATAAGTAATATCAAGATATTGAGTACTTGGAGAAAATTGCTTCTTTAGTTCTGTTGATAATTGCATTCGAAATATCTGTGACTTAGTGAATAAATTTAATGATATTCGTGAAATTGAAGCATAGTTTATTACAAATGGAGTTAAAATAAAGATAAATAAAGTTATGTTTTGTTAAATAGCCCTTAATCTGCTTTAACTATTCAATCGCTACTACACAGATTATTCTCATTTCGTCAAGATTTTAAAATATTGAATTTCTATCTCTAATTTTCTTATTTAGCTCAATTGATAATGCTTTTTATGTCTCTTTCGACTTTTATATTTTAAAAAAATTTTATTTTCAAGCTCAAAATTCAACATTTTTAACGGCGGAAAAATTTATGCCCTATCAAGTAACTAAATCGTAATTTATATGATGAGAGAAAGAATTAGTGGCTTAAATGTGTACAGGTTGAATAGGTGCCTTGGTACTTAAAACAGCTTAATTAAGATTTTAGTTTCATCATCTTAGGTTAGTGACATAACCTTGAAACTAAAGTCTTAACTAGAAACAATAACTATTGAATTTCTATATATATATATAAGTAAAAATGTAGAGGAAAATTAAACTCTGAATAGTTACAGACTGAAACTAAAATATTTTGATTATATAAAGACGATTACTTTATAAAAGTCATTATTTTTGGAGTCAATATAACTATACTATATGAGATTCATAGTAATAATAATAATAGTTACTATACTAATATACATACTTGTTTTATAATAATTAATTTTGTTGTTACTGTATTTGGATAGACAAAAACTATATAAGAAAATATATACAATATATGCATACTGTATATGTTTCCTATATAGTTTTTGTCTATCCAAATATAGTAATAACAAAATTAATTTTTTAAAATAAAATTATTTATTAATTCGATATTGTGTAAAAATTTAAATCGATAAAATATTCATAAAGAATATAGAGAAAATTTTTCAAAGAATGATGTGAAAATATATAGAAAATCATTGTTTATTGAGTTATTATAAAACAATAGATTTCGACATGAACATTGTACACTTTTGACAAAACAAGGATTGTTTACAATACTTTTTTTAGCCAATATTGCCTAAAAATATCTTTAAAAGTTTAAGTAGAGTAACTGAGGTTATTATGGAATAGGAGGGTTTTATGGAATAGCATGGTTTTCATAGAGGAGGCGATGTTGTGAAACTGTAATGATGCAGAATTTTTACTTTAAATGACAATATACTTTGGCCTCAATTTCAGTTTCCTTCAGGGGAAGCATGACGGTTTAAAATAGAGAACGTGTTTTCATCAAATACAAAAATTTTTGCTCCATCTGGAATCATCGGAATTGCAATGACCACAGGTAAGATGATAATTATTTTCTGAGTTTTTTAAAAGTATTTAGGAAGCACCTTTCATATCTCTTTATATTTTGAGAGATTTGTTTTCTATTAGAGTAGGCTTCGTTCAAATATTGTCGTATGGGGGACAATACGGAATACTATTCCGTATTGCCACGTTCAATCCTACTACTATAATTTAAGTTAATGTTTGATCCATTAAAATTTAAATAGACATATCATCAGACTACTTTTTAAATTAGACTAGTCTATAAACTATTCTAAGGCTTTTTTATTTTTTTCTAGTAGCTATCACTATACCTAAGCGAAAATCTTCATCACTCAAAACAAAAATGATACAAATATTTAATAAACACAATGTTATAAGTACATATTTATCTTATACTCTTGGAAAGTACGTACCTGGAAGAAAATACTGTTTTTCTAATTATTTGAGAAATGGTCCATTTAACCCACACCTTTTGGGCAATATGGAATTTTGAACCTTTAAATAATTTTTTAAATTACATGATAGATATATAAACTATGACAACCATGTTTAAATATGTTATATGGGAATGTCTATAGTAGGTAATAACACATGAGAAACCATATAAGCTTTTTTAGAATTGTTTATAAATTATAAAAATTAAAATGGTATTCCATAATACCCCAGTTACTCTATTTTAAATTGCCATATATTTGCTTAAAATAATTCCATTTATAATGGAATATTTATTAAAATGTAGCCAAATACATATGGTATTCACCATGAATCTCACATAGTATAGTTATGTTGACTCGAAAAATAAAGACTTTTATAAAGTAATCGTCTTTATATAATCAAAATATTTTAGTTTCTGCCTGTACCTCTTCAGAGTTTAATTTTCCTCTACTTATTTACGAATCGCTGCATCATTTTCAAGAGTTTTATATGATAGTTATGTTCAGAACTTATACTTGATAAATAGAAACTTTAGAATAAATACATCAAAGATAAATTTAACGCTTATAAAATGATTTATAACTATAAAAAGATGAATATTTCATTAAAAAATACGCTAATGGAGATCATTAACTAGACTCATTGTTTTGAAATATAAGAGTTATATTTTTCGATAATATTTTATGTGTGTTGTCAGTTGAGACAGGAAAATTTGAGAAATATTAATGTTCCATTATTTAGAATAATATAAAAAAATGAAAAATTACTATTTGATGTCGATAATAAAAAAGAAAGAAAGAAATTATGCATTTTTATTACCATGCGTTCTTATCCCATATTATTTAAAAATAATAGGATCTATAGGTCTATATAGAAAATAGTGAAAAATTTCTAAAATTCATACTAAATTTCATTAATTTATTATTAATATTAAATTATATAATTCAAGTCAACATTTAAATACGGTAACTTAAGAATGTCTCATATAATCTTCCTACTATGGTTCTCCTGAGTATGGAGTAAATAACATTTTAATATGGATTAGTAGCCATTATTACGCTTCTATTAATCTTATATATGATCTTTGTGTCCTTGAATTTTATCTTGGTAAAATCCAGGTGTTCGCTTAAGATATTTAGGTTAAATACTGCTAATTTTCGGATACTGATTGACAAACTAAGATAAAGCGATACTGAGCATGCTCAAAATATCAAAGGTTGAGCACGTTTTCCTCACACGTCAACAAAATCGCAGTAAAATTACAATAATCTTAGATTAATGATTTTTAATTATAGAGAATATCGTAAAATATTCTATTAAACTGTGTTTGCACATGGATTAGATCATAATTATGCCAGTGAGCATCGAAAACAGGCCTCTCCTACGTGTTTTGAGATCGAAAACATATAATAAAATGCTTAATAGTTTTCTACAACTCAAAACTTGTAAAAACAAAATATATTAAACAGTTTGAATGAATCATAAACATATTTTTTTTCCTTTTGTAAATAGCAATTTTTATATTAAATCAAATAGCTTTATTTCGATTTTAAAGGAAGAAAGTTTATTTTTTGTGTGTGTTAGTTTAAATATGCGGAAAATATGTAAAATAATTTATGTCTATAAACAGATTGTTTGAATGATTAGTAAAATTTTATTTTAGATTAATAACGGAACAAAAATTAGTTTTAGTTAAAAAGAAAAGCGCCATTAAATCACAGTTAAAATAAAATTGGGCGTATATTATACTCATAACGATGTTCTAATCACATACTTTTATCAAGCATATTTAAATTGGTGCATGTCTACTTTTTGTGCGATTTTTATAGGTCGTATTCTTTAAACATACGATAGTTCCATGACATCAGCGAGTGAATTCCATTAGATTCAATCTTCCTGAAATGAATCAAAGTAGACTATAATTTTTCGCCCACACCATTTACTAACCGAAAATAGCTGTCATTTTTTATTTGTTTCAACAGCTCTGCCAACTTTTTCGTGTCTTTTCTATGTAATTATGATGATAAATAAATTGTACCTTAGAATGTTACGCTGTACGGCCGATCAGGATGTGTACGGAAAATTTCGATTCATTAAAGACTGCAGTGGAATGCGATGATGATTTTTAGGCTTTGGCACAAGTTCATGAAACTCTCATACACATTCTTGCCTCGTAAGCAGGTGCGTCAACTTGACTCCTGAAATGTGCTGACAAAAAAAAAAAAAAACAGTTGTTGATGCTAATTCTTATGGACGTATGTTGAGAATAAATATATCATTTTAGTCTATTTCTTAAACGTCATTCATTACAATGAAGATTAGTTTAGTTGATACAGTATTAAATTTTGAATAGAAATGATAAAGCATTTGTCACTATCAGTTCTCAAAGAAACAACGCTTTAAACATTAATCGTGTCCAGTTTCATATTCGGATGCAAGACAATTTTGTCAGAAGTTAAAATAACAAACTTGTAGTCATGTATCAACTATCAACTGTGGTTAGTTTCGAAGAAAGAAGAAAATATGCTAGAAAAATAGATTTGAAATAAGTAAGAAAGTAACACAAATTTTATTATTTATTTATTTATTTTTTATTTAAAAGCACTTTTATAGGATAAACAAAAAGAGAACAATTCTTTCATGTGCTATTTTGTTTGTTTTCACTAAAAATCCATTGTAAGCATTCTTAGTCTTAACACAATTGTCCTATTCTACTTTATTTAACTTTATATTAATAAGAAAAAGTTTACAATATGAAATTAATAAAAATATTTATCCTTTGAATCTATAAACTAAATAAGCAAGGTTTACAAGAGATTTCCAACTCACAACTTATAGATATACCTACACTATAAACTTATACTACATAATTTTGCAATCATTACTTGTTTTTAAGACAACAGCCGTAGTTTTAATTTTTAGTTTTTGAAACATTAAATAGGTTCGTTTCCAAAATTAAAGTAGCTTCGTTTATAAACAGTAAAACGTTTTCCATAGAAATATATCAAATAGCACTTTTTTAATGGAAATGTTTAAAATTTAATATAACATCAAAACCGATCAAAAATATCAAAAATTTTGATATTTTACCTCAGGTTAGGCCTGTCAGATTCAAATAGATTGAAGCATTCTTAAATTCATCTGTACGACTCGGGTCGCATCGTCGGAGGTGTATACCACTTTACAAAACTTGACAATACTGCAGCTGTATAGCAAACATTTGAGAGCCTCAGGCCGTGTTTGACAGCTTGAATTACGGAGTACATTTAAATATTGCGAGTTGTATGAAGTTTAATTTTCTTTCTAAAAGCCGAAGCACACCATTATCGTCTTTATAGAACAAAGAAGTAGTACATATTTGATATTATGACAACTTTAAAACGGAAATTTTAAGATTGACATAGTTTTATATATATCGGCAATTAAAATTATGGCTGATTAATTTTATGTGCTGTTATATTAGCTACTCTATCTAATGTAGGTTAAGTAGTGGATTACAGGTAATTATCATATATGTAAGTGATTATGCTGATAAAGAAGAGTTAATAATGATTATGATGTTGAATTGTCATCGTAATAATCACTCTTATTTGTATTATCCTAAACAGTTATTGAATATTTAATAGATTAATATAAAAACTATTATTTTGTTTTATGTTAATGTATTCGAAACATTTTTAGTTTGGCTTGGGAAATAATCGAGTATTATAAGAAAAAATTCGCATAACTTTTTTCTCGAATGACAAACTTGGAAGAAAAGATTTCAAATCACATCTTTCACGTTTCTTCGCATTAGATAAATTATTTTTAACTAAAGCAGCATGCTTTATAATATGTTTCCTACTGAGATAATACTAAATAATACGTTTGATAACTGGTTTATAATTAAAAATGTTAGAAAACGATGTTATTAAAACCTGTCTGCGAACAATACGCCTCTTTTACACTCTGAGTAATAACTTTAATAGTCACCCAGAAAATAATTTTCTCTTAATTACTAGGTTCAAATAGCGAACATATGTGTTAAAAAAATTAAATTACAGATATAAAACAAAATTATTAAATAAGTTCTACATACCTTCTTTAAAAATTCTCCGTTATAAAAAGAGATTAAAATACTGGCTTTAACTGCATAGTTTCGAAAAAAAAAAAAAAAAAAAATGGCACAGGTTACAAAAGTAGCATAACCTTTCTATCACGAATTTCTAATTGTATCGAAGTCAACGTTCATTAGGAATTCATCTTTATAGGAATGAGGAGAATCCTTATAAAGGTTTGATTCTGAGTGCATTTATATTCTACTGCATTTTTTTTTCGTTAAATATTCGTAAATAAAAATCGAATATGTGAAATTAGTAATATTTTTTCAGTTTAATTTAATATTTTTTTTTTCTATGAATAAATTATTTTAGATTATAAAAAAACGGTTTTTATAACTTCATGAAATACTTATAAATGAAATAAAGGTAAAAAATGAGAGTTTTAACATGTACGAATATATATTTAGTCCTGAAAAATAAAGAATAGAGTTAATCATATTTTTAATTTTTGTTTTCAATATTGACACTCTTCTTATAGTGTTCTTGATAATTTGGATCGAATATTTTTGATTTTTATTTTATTCAGCTATTGTATATATATAGTATGGTGTTTATCATTAAGGACGTGCAGAGGGTTATCAAGTGGACTTTCTGCATACCATTTGAAATTTAGTTAAAAGGTATAGATATGATAGTACTTGCCACGCATTTAAGATTAAAAACAACGAAAAATCACAAGCTTAATTAAATTTTAGTTTAAATTATTTAAATTTCTTTGATATTTATCAAAAGCATACATTATAACTATTACTGTTAGTTAGGCCTATGTTAAATATATATAAGGTTCGACAGAATTTCACTTTTTATTAGATGCTATTATCAGTGTTACAGTGAGAATGTAATTATCATCACAGTATGATTATTAATCAATCATACTAATGATCAATTTTTGCATAATTCAGAAAAAACCTGCAGTGAAAAAAACAGGAAAACAGAATGCGACATTCCTATTAAACTTTATTCCATCTATATCATATTTGCTTTTTGAAAATTGATCATAATAAATATATTAGCATATGGAATAATTATATAACTAATGAAACCTTTAGGAAATTCCGTAGACCTAGGGTTTTCCCCGATGCTTTTCTGTTAACCATATAAGGCAAGAGTTTGAAAACGTAAAATCATTCCAAATGGCCTAAAATCTACACCTAAAAAAAGGGAATTTTCTTGTAAAAATTATTTTGTTTACTAAATATATTTTCGAAATTTTTATGATTTTATTATCTTGTTAAATTTTACTTTGTAACGCATAATTTACAATTTATATAACCTATTTAATTTTGAGATAATTTTTATGTATAATCACATATTAACGTTTGATATGAGAAAATTCAGTATTCTGTTAATATTTTATCAAATTTAATATGACTTTTATGGAAATTATGGTTTTATATATTATAATAATTAACGAATTCATTAGATAAATAATATTAGTAAACGACTTTTTATAGGAAAATTGAAACGAATTTTCATGTAATTTCATAAGAATAGAGTTTATATGTTTCTAATTTTGCAGTTAAAATGATATCTTTAATAAATTTTAAACATAAACTGTTAAATTATAATAAAAAATTCACAATTAAAATTATTTAGGCTAAATTTTATATTAAGAGAGTTAATCATATAAATCTATAGTTAAACGGTTCCTCCTTTACTGACTGATGAAACTAACTTGTTTTTTCAATTTAATTTATTAATTTTTATAAATTTTTAAATTTTCATATATATAGTTTAGGAAACACGCACTTTCTTATCTTGGAATCATATTAGGTCCTATATTATCATCATTGCATGTAGGTGTTATATGGCTAACTATATCAAATATATATAAACTTACTTATTAGCAAATAAAATTTTACGGTGTACATTAAATGGAAAATTATGATTTATCTGTTATAAACAAAATTTATAAAAATGCGAAACTAATCAGTATTCCATTTTATAGCATTTTTGTTATAGTTAACTTTCCAAGCACACTATAAATTATCAAAAATATTTTTTAAAAAAAGAAAAATTGACGTTTTAAAATTATCAGATAAACTTATTTTAATCCCCGAACCTGTTTGCCATATAAAATTTTCTCTGTGCAGAGTAATAACATTAAAAAGGTGTTTGAAGAAGAAAAATTTCTTTAAATATTTACAGCTTGTAAATAATATAAATTTATAAAAATCACACATTCATTATTAGATTATTTTCTACCATAAAGGGGCAACAATCGTGCAAAAAATTAGCGTATTTCTAGTATCAAAACGAATGTTTGATCTAAAACTTTACCTTATTTAGTTGTTTTCTAAGTTAAGAGTTTCATTTTGTTATGAAAAGAACTGTTGCCATTACAACGATCATTGCCCTTTTAAGTGAGGTGATATCGCCCTAGGGATCAATGATAAGCAAATCAACGACCACTAGAATAACGAATGAAATATTAATTAGATGCACTTAATACTGATAATTTACTACATACAATAAAGCTTATTATAGCGTTTTCTTAATATTCTTAACTTATATGGTACGAGGAATTCAATGCACATATTTAGGATCGCATCAAAGATTCACAGATTATTTAAACTTTAATTATAATATTTATTGTCGGTCAATTATAAGATTATTTATAGAAAGTAGGTAAAAATTAATAGCTTTTCGCAAAACTATACATTATAATCCTTGAATAACATTATAAAAGGGCTTATTCAAAGAAGTTTAAGTTTTCTGTTCCTATAATATATAACAATATAATTAATCAAACTCATGCAGATCAAAAGGTCATGATGTAAAATTTTTAGGTTATTATTATCATAAATAATAGACTATTTTATACTCTATCAGATAGAAGATAATGTAGAACTGAGCAATCATAAATCATAAACTCATAAATCAACTTATAAGGTGTATTCTTATTCTCATGTTTTCACATATAGAATAAATGTAAGTTATAGAGCATAGGTAATAAGGTTATATACTATATTAAGTCTGAAATTCATTAAAACTACCATCCTTCTTTTGCTGGCTTTAATTTCATAGCAAATTCTATAATTTATAGTTCCATTTATAGATCTACAGTCTCATCTATTGAAAAGAAAATAGGATATAAAGATTGAAAATTTAATTTTAATATTTATAAATTTTCTTTCATTCTCTAAATCCATTTATTTAGGTTATGATTTATCAGTCTAATAAGTTAGATCTCTATAAAATAAAATGTGTGATAAATTTTTAACACACGTCTGTTATAATGATACATTTTCAGAAACTGTCGCTACTCACTGAAAAAGTTTGATTAGATATATGATATATTTTTATGTAGTTTAGAATATGAAATATGCATTTATTTCAAAAAGTACAAACGTTTTCCATATTTCAGATTTTTTAAAAAAACTAAAATTTTCAAGTATTTAATCCACTTGACACTAGTATCAATGACACATAGTGTCTTATAACCTATATATATTGAGAACTGAAATATTTGAAACTGTTTGATTCTAGTGTATCTAATGAATTTTTTTTTATAAAATATAGATTATAGAATTGATAAATTATTAAAATAAAAAAAAAAAAACAAATAAGTCTAAACTTATTTATTTCATTATTAAGTTTAGCGGAGCTTGTTCTCTTTCGTAAGATAGGCTGAATTAGATTTCGCAGAAAGTTTAGTTGAGCAATATTTAAACTTCAATAATCTGTAGAAGGAGGTTTTCAAGGATTTACTGACTCCTGAGAAATACTAGAAATTTCAAAATGTTCTTACATATGCAAAGCGATGCATTCAATCGAAACTTCATCATTTATATCTTTATAAAAGAAGTATTTTTTGTATTTTTAAATAAATTTAAAAATAAAAATTTAGCGTAGCTTGAATAACATTAAAATATCTCTAAGAAAATGATATTATAGAACGTATATGATCTTTTTTCTTCATGATATAATTTCTTGAAAAAACGTTTCATGAGATATTAACATCATACATTAAACTTATTTTCATCATATTAATAAATATATTAAGCATTTCTTTGAATAAAAACATCTAGCATACCTTTGAAAAATAAAATCTAAAAGTTGTTTATTTGCTCCATATTATAGTTTTCCCCCCTCCTTTTTTCAGTATTCGACATATAAACTTAAATATGAATAACTTACAATATGAAATTATCGCATTCGAATAATTAGGTTATTTTTGCTTTATTAATTCAGTATTTTATTAATTTACATCCTGGTGCAATGTTCACACCTGTTTGAATAATTTAGTAAATAGCTTTAAACTATCGTCTCGTTTTATTGCCTAGCTTTGAAAATTTATTACCTGTTAAAAATAAAACTAATGCGAAAATTCGACTGTTATTCTTCATAAGAATTATTGTTTACTATTAAACAGTTTAGCTAATTTAAAAAATTTTTTGAGAATATTTTTGATACAACTAAAATAAAGTTATAAAAGAGTTTCAAGATGTTAGATATTTTATGAGAAATTATATCATTTAGTTTGTTATCTAATATAATTACATATACCTAATATATGTATATAGATATATGTAATAAGGCATATTAATATACCTTATATTTTATAAAGTATATTATTACCTTATAAAATATAGAAAAGTTGAAGTGTATGCAGAAATTTGTTGAAAAGTATGCAAAATTTATGTACGAACTAGTCTATAAGCTTATATTATTTGTTTATTATATTTATATATAAAAAAGAAAAACAGTCTTGTTCATACATAAATTTTCCAACAATTCTTAGAATTACTGTACTAAATAAACATTTGTATAACATATTTTTAAATTTAAGGCGAAAATGTTTATTTCCAGAATGTGAGAAAATATAACAACTTCTAAATCTACTTAAATATGGAAAGCTATGATGTTTAACATGGCTCCAAGCTGATATTTATTCAAAATATATATATATTATTCAGTTAAAATTACATATAAACTCTGATAAATGTAATAGAAATCAAACGCAACATTTTTATTTTGTTTGAGTTTTAGTATGTTTATTTGCTTGATAGGGTCTTAAAGACATTTTAAAAAATAATAAAGCAACTTTATATAAACAACTACTTAAAGTTCAAGCTGTTGACTTATATGCTAATAAATTTAGAATAATTTTTCTAGATTTGAAGATAAATATTATTCTAAATTTTTTAAAAAAATGGAGATAAGGATGTAAAATTTCATAGAATATTTTTATTTATTTATTTAATCCTTGTTTTCTTTAATATAACTTATCAAATTACAAATTAATATCTGTCATTCAACTTTACCTTTCTTCATTTGTGCAAATACGCTAGCACATCATTTTCTTGCAAATTTTATGTAAATCTTATGGCAATAAAAATTTCAGTTAATTTAAGAATAAAATTTTTAATTCATTCATTCATATATATAAATGTTAAAATGATGAAAACTGATAAAATGATATAAAAATTTCGTTTTCAAACATTAAAGTCAAAAGTAAAAATTAAATTTAGCATAATGCTTTAAAATTTTATGACTTTTTTTTTTTTATAAAATTCATACTTAACGAAAATCTAATAAATAAATAACTACACGAATTATACAATTAATTAATGTTTTTTTTTATTTTAAGTTTTATACTTTTTTGAGCAGATAAATAAATGCCTTTAGTTAAATTATAGATTTAAAACTATTTGTCTCTATTTAGACTATATTTTATTCGTCAGAACAAAATTAAACTGATAATAGTTATATTTATTTAGTTTAAAATGCAAGGATAATTTTCGATGTATGTAAATCTTCTCATAAATAAAAAAAAAAGAAAAAGAAACGCTAAAATATATGCAAGGTATTTTAGCATTTTTTTTTTCCTTTTTTATTTATGAGAAGATTTACACACATAGAAAATTATCCTTGCATTTTAAACTAAATAAATATAATTATTAGCAGTTTAATTTTGCTTTTGCAAACTTTTATCTCAATATAAATTGAGATAAAAGTTTACTTAAAAATTATAAAGTAATTGAAAAATCACTTTTTCTAATAGATGTAACTGAAAGATATGGCTTATAATTTATGAAAACTGTAATATAAAATAAGCTATAATTTTACATGAATTGTATTTATTACCTAAATTAGATTTATAAGTTTTATTACTTTAAATAACTAGCTTACATTTATTATTGTTATTTTAATCCATCGCATAATTGCATATGATATTTGGCATATCATCCAAAATCATGTATTATCGATGGGTGTGATATTAAGAAAACACGACTGTCAAACATCGGACTGAATTAGTCACTGGTTTAACCACCTCCTTTCACTGCTCATTATAGTTACAAAGCGAACTGTAATGATAATCTTTGAAAAAACTAAAATATTTAATCAAACATATTTAAACATACTTATTTATTAGTAGATTTTTTAAAGGAAAAAGTAATCTAAGATAATCGATGGAGAATAACAAAAATTCAGATGCTGAATTTTCTTTATTGCCTATGAATATAATGTCTACGTACACGAAATTTTTACGTTATGCATTCTTTCCACACTTATCATATTAATTTATTTTAAATAAATTTGGGTCTGTTCAATGATTATTACTAAGATAAATACTGGTTAATTAAAATAATTAATTAACAGTATTTTAAAAAAATAAATTTATTGAATTAAGACAAAAACTAATTAAACATATTTTAAGTTTTTTATTTTATTAAATATTATTTGAATTTATAAAAAAAAAAATTGTCATTCTATTTCTATATTTATTTAAATATTTGTTCTAAATTAAATTAAATTAGTTTTATAAGCTAGTAAAAAAAATCTTAAATTAACTTATCATTAATAGTTTGGTATCTGTTTAATTAAATTGGTTTTAATTTAATTAATTTGATTTTAAAAAGTCAATATTTTTTTCTTATCTTTACTTCAAAACGGATTGAAGAATATAATATTTTAAGTCAAAGTTTTATAAATTTGAATATTATATGAGCAGAATTATTTATTTTTCATTTTATTTAATCCATTTTAATTATTGAAACCTTTTTCTTTAAAGAAAATCATTTTATTGGCTCAAACATATTAATTAATAATTATTTTTATGTATTAAGTTTACTAATTAAAGGGAATTAATATTTAAAACAATATCAGCTTTAAAAAATAACATTATTTAATATATTTTCCAAAATTATTTATCATATAGTTATTCAGTTGATATACATATATATAAATTTTTTTTTTTTGTAATTATAAGAGATAAAAAAAAATCTGATTCCAAGTAACAATTAATCCTATAATTTAAGAAGCAATGTTTTTAAACTTAGTTGCAAGTTTAGCATCGATTTTTTTAATAAAAGACACGAAAGCTTGCGATATCGATTTAAAAATTACTCCACCCTCACTCATAGAATAACCATTACATTTCTTGTAGAATTATAGTGGGCGTCAACCTTTCTTTTTATTGGCTCTTATAACACTAATGTAATTGTAGGCGGAGATATTAAAAGATATACCTCCAACACTGTTTGGATGATTAAGGCCGAAAGTTCTGCATTAAAGGCGTAACAGAAAAATTTAACGTGCTTTTATAAGATTTATTGGGGATTAGTAGTTGAAAAAATATTAAAAATTAATCGCTTTATACAGGAAATCTATTCATTTACATTTATTCACAAATAGCAACTAATATGACAACTCGCCATTATTTCTGTTATATAGAAGAAACAAGCACGAATGTAATAAAAAAAAAAAACTTGAATAATGTCAGAAAAATGTAAATTTAAAATTATGCACTATATATTAAAAGCATGTTCCATCAATCATTAAGCACTTGGACTAATTTAACTCTTTACTATTGTTTACTTTGTGGATTTGTGTTCTTAGAAAGGACAAGAGATTTTAACCTTAGCTAGTTTTGATTGATAGAAATAAGTGAATCACGAATTTGGTCGCTTTGGCAATTGGTTAAATTTCACGAAAATTAATTTAACAATTTTTTCTTCGCAATTATACACAAATAAATTTACTACGAATTGATTATGTTAACTGTAAAAAAAAGTTAAAATCGAAAATATAATGCGAAGATATGTTATTATGTCTTATTAGAATAAAAATCGAATAATAATTCTTCTTAAAAATGATCACATATATTAGTAATTAATCTTTTAAATTATGTTTTAGTAGACTAACAAATCTACTAAAATACAGTTGTTAGTAAATTATATCGTGTTAGAAATAATTATAGGAATTACATTTGCTGTTAATTATGGTTTATATCATGATTAATAAAATATCTTAATAACAAAGAAGTTATTACGCTACTGATATAGCCTACTATATATCTGTTAACTGTTTGAACTATCTTGCGGCATGTATCATATAGAAAAGTTTATCTTTTCTATATTATACATAACGGCAATCTTTATTATCTCATATTTCAGATCATCATAGAAGTGCATCAATGTATGCATTACAGCAATAATTTTGGACTTAAGGGATTAATAACACTTACAAAATGAGAAAAATATCCGGTCAACGACATTTTTGCGTGTTTTATAGTATTATGCTATTCGTCAGTAGTATATTTATGACACTGTTAAAAACAACCGAGCTGTGGTCGACGGTAAAATATCTAGCAATCTGCTCTTAATTGCTGCTATTAAATTGGAGAATGTGGATAATTATCCGTGGAGAAAACCGGCTGAGATGTTCAAGCCTCAATTTGGTGTTTACAAAAACATGATCTTTATGTTCTTCGACAATTAAACAGTCAAGTTTTAAGATTGTGGTCTAGTATTTGTAAGCATTTAACACTAAATCGATATTAATTTGTTCTTATCTGATTTATATAGATACTTGTAGATGTTTAGTTTTTCTTATGCGTTAAAAATTTATTCATTATAATAATTATCAGTCAAACTGTTATCTTTAGTGTTAGATTTAGCTAATTTCATAGATCTTGTTTATCTAACAATCTTTAATTGCTTCGAGACCGTAACTAACTAAAAAAGTTCGAAAAACAAAAGATGCCAAGTTAATCTGGATGTCACGACAGACTTAAAAAGAGCGAAGTCTTTAATTCCCATGCCAAGAGCTAAACTTAATTTTGGAAATTCATTGTACTGAAAAAGAAATTATCAGATTGAATTTTATCCCTTTGATGTTTTTTCTTTAATCAAAACGAACAAAAAGGAATATTCTATTGAAAGATATTTGATATTTATAATTTTTACGTAACTTAAACAATAAAGAATTAAATACATGATTTTTTTTACTAGTTTATAAATTATTGTAAAAAGTTTATTTGAAAATCGTTTTATTTAATATGCATTTTACAATGATGGTTAACGTTCTAGATGAAGAATTATGATATTTTTATAGAAAATCTATATGCTATATTATTATATTATAAAAATTTAGTTCACAAAATTGTATCGTTGGTTTGTCATTAGTAGAGAAAAAATTATTCTATGTTGAAACTGTAAAATGTTTTATAATATGAAAATATGTAAAATTTGAATTTATTTATGAAATATTTTTAAAAATAATATTATTAAAAATCATGTATAAATATTATAAATATTTTTTAAAATATTCGCAAACATATTCTCAGTTTTATCTTATATACGAATCATAAAGTCAAATATTGACTTATAAATTCCTGCCATGCGTTTACTTTCTTTTGAATATTATAAATAAGCTTTATAATTTCTTCAAATTTAAGTGAATATAGACTATATTGTTTCCTTTTCTTTTTTCTGAAAGTTTATTGGATCCATAAAAGCATCCGCCTTTTAATTAGTCACTATAATTAAAAATATATCTTTATAAATTATTTATATCAGAAAATATTAACCTGCAGAGGACTATTTTTTCCTGTTTCGTGAGTTATAGATATATTAAGGAAGTGATCATGCTATAACCTGCAGACAAACCCGATATGAGTTTACCTCACGCACATGTCCACCTGTAATTTACACCTCTTGTAGTCATTTTAAATCCTTTTATTGTATTTATTTTATGATCATTTTCACGCTATATCGGTGCAATAGAATCATGTAAGATAAAATTTTGATCAGTGATAATCCGTTGTTTATTTTTACTTCTATATGCTATTCGTTTTAATATTGAATCAATTTATAATTGTAGATGAAAAAATGCAAATATACAAATAAAATATATCATTTAAATTGCTTAAGTGTGGACATCTTAGCTTAAGCCCGTTATAAGGTAAACAAATTTGTTATTTTAATAAATAATAATAGATTCTACATTATTTTATAATTGTCGTTTTATAAATTTTTTTAAAATACAGTAATTACTGTTATATAGAAGTATGATACTCTTATAAGAAAATATTAATCATAAGAATAGAGTATAAAAAATTACAATAAAGTAAGATTAGTTAACACAAATGCAATTCTTTACGAGTATACGAAAATATTAATTAAAACAATATCAAAGTAAGAAACTTGATGAAAACATTAAGAAAACTCAGTATGAGTTTTCTTAATGTTCTTGATCTATGATCTTGATACTGATGCTGTTAACTCAAATATCATACAGGAAAGTTGGGTTCAATTCAAGTGAAAATCGAATTCATCCTTTTTGGTGAATATCTAATGATATCACTGTATAATCGCTTAAATAAATTAACGGATACTGTCATTTTGAACATAAAATTACAAATTTATAAATAATTTTACTTTTTTTTTTAATATTTATGATGCAAATATGTTGTGCTCTTTTAAGATTAATTTTAACTATTTATTTTAAGAGATAAAGTTAAAGTAGTCAAAATTAAATTTGAATGTTTATAACCTATAAAAAAGTAATTGTTTACTAAGATACAATCGATAAAACTGATCAAAAATTATCAAACAATGGACATCCTACGATTTGTTTGAACATAAAATTAATATTGAAAGTATAAATAACGAATTGAAACTACAATCGATTTTCATTATTAAGCTTGTATTTTTATTACAAATTTGAATTATTACTGAATTTAATTTCTGTATTTTACATCTATAACTCATCAAAAGTTAACATAAATATGAATAATTTAAGTAAATGATATATAAGTTGGATAAAAATTGATATGCTTGCTCTTCCGTAAAGTAGTGGCGTTAATTCGAGTTGGTATTTGAAATCCCATCAGTTAACTAGATTAGAGCGAACCGCCGGTATTTTGACTTTGAAATGACTAAGAAACATCCAGTTTATACAAATCAAGTGAATCTTACAAGCTACTAATGAATAATTTACATCAGAATTTGTCGTTTTATTAATATTAATTGATAAAAATGAGTTGATAATGTCATTTAAAATTACAGCTTCAAAGTCGGAAACTTTTTTTATATTAGAGATTATTTTAATGTCCCATTCACATCATAATTTCGCATTCAATCAGTGTCAAATCAATTGGATTCGCCAGTTTGAATGTCGCAACTGTAGACAAAGGAACATTTGCTAACTTACAGCCAGATTGCAATCGTCTTATACACTCGCAGGAAGTCGTTTAGATAACGCTATTTCAGTTAAAAATTTCTCATACTAATAACACTATAATTATATAAAATATGGAATATATTAATTATCTTATTATCATTAGCATCCGCCTATGGGCATAAAATAATTTACGTTATATAATTAAGCAAATTCCGTAGAAAAATGCTGTTTAGAAGAATTTATAAAAATTTCTTACCATTGAAAAGTTTATTGTGTAAAGTTACTTATAATTAGAAAAAATTCTAGTTATATATTTAGTATCAATGAATTTTACTAAAGAAAATAATTGATAAATGTAACTATCATAGCTAATCTTTTAATAAACATATAAGCTTATGTGAAATTTTCTCAGAATGAGCCAAAGTATTTTGAAGCATAAATTTTATTAATAAATTATTCATAAGACGAAAATAACAGAAAATAATTTAAAACTTTTCTGTGCATCGGCTTTATCACACATTCGAAATCAGTTTACTGATCTAATAGCAATCAGAGATTTGTCTTTCTTTGTTAAAGCCTAGATAATTATAGAATCTCTATAACACCTTAAGGGCCGAAGGTTTTCAGATCATTAAAATGGGAATGCTAATATCTCTATTTGAACATGCATCTTGTTAGGTGTAAATTTATCTTAATCACCTTTCGAATTGCTGATAAATTCGCACTTCTACATTTTCCTGTTTAAAATTCGAAACATTTAATTGAGAAAATTCTGATGTTACTCTCCGTTTGCTTTCCTATAATTTTTAAGATTTACAGATATTTTATTGTTGAATAAAATTTACTAATAAGTTAACGACCATTTAATCTATTAGAAATTTACTTACATATTTTATAACAAAGTTATTTTAAACGATTATGATTAAAAGTTTCGAATATCAATTTAAATGATTATATTTCAACTTAATTTTCACTAATATTCAGCATATAAAGTATCTTGGTATTTCTCCTAAATTTTATTGCTACATCATTTTTAAACTGGGATCACTATCTCTATAAGGATGCAATTAAAATCCTTCTCTCGATTTATATTAAAATCAATACAGAATTACAGTATTAAATATATAAAATATTTTTAAAATGATATCACAACCGTAAACACTTACTGTATTTATTTACTTCATTTTAATCTGATTTATCAAGGCCCTATAATAGTAATATATGTATATATGTTACAACAAATAGACCCTTGAAAATATATACTGCATATATATAAACCTATCATTGTCCTATAATTAATCGTGTTAATTATTCACATATATGTAGGTCTATATAAAAACGTATTCTATGATAAGCGATTAAGAGATTAAAACGATATTTTTGGAGAAGCTGAATAGAAAATATCCACTTAGTTTATTGGTAACTTGTAGTTGTCTGATAATATTCCAATTTTACTTCGTTATTATACTTTCCTCATCAGTATTCATGAATATATTCATTTTCTCGATACATCGAATATCTACTTAAAGCAAAGAAATAAGTTTTCCCAAAATAAATAATAATGCAGTAATACAAACTTTTGATTAGAATGTTAGTTTAAATATCAGACATACATTTTTAGAAAACGTTAATGCATTATCAGTAATATAAGAACATCAAGGAGAATTTATGATAGTATAATGATATTCATTAAAGAGTAATACTACTATCTGCATAACTTATGCAAACATATTTCGATGATGATATTTCTTTTTTTGGACGAAATATATCCGAGAATATCTAAATTTTTCTAATTTATATTATTAATATAAAATAGTATAGATAGTCCATAATTGCCTGTTTAAATGACACATCAACTGATTTTAAATATTGAATTCTTTGATGTAAACATTATCATTATTACACATATATGTAAATAATAAATACACTGTACATAATATAATTTTATTATTTTAGATTTATAATTTCTAATAAGAACTCAGAATGTAATGGAAAACAATAAGTTTACCTTTATAAAAATTCTTGAAACGAATTTTTCACAAAAATATTGATTTACTTAACTAAGTTTACTGATTATTTGTCATAAATAATCTTATAATCGGTAAACTTAGTTACTAATTATTAAAGTACTTTAACTTTAGAATATTGAAGCTAATTATATAGAATCTTGTCAAAACATTCTACTTTGGCAAGATTCTATATAATTAGCTTCAATATTTTTGTTCTTGTTTTGCTAAATCGTGGTGGAAAAGCATTATGGCTTTTCCACCCACGATTTAGCAAAACAAGAATTTGACAACTTAATTATTTTTCATTGATTTGAAAACGATGTTTGAAAGCGAAAACAGAATTCTTCTGTTATTAACATATGTGTGTGTGTGTATATATATATATAAACATTCTGATATTTTTCTAAATTAACTTCGTGGTAGGCAGGAATTCTAATAAAATCACACCCCATCAAATGATAATTCGATAAATATAATCTTTATGGAACAATACTTATGATTAAACTTAAGCCGAAATCGAGTTTATAATTGATTATAGGCCTGTTAATTGGTTAACATAAGTAAATTGGTTTCTCACAATTTTTTGGTTCTTACCTTTCATTAATTGGCTCCTAAAATTTTTAGAACGGTAAGAACAATGACACGAACAATAGTCAGAATTACCCTATATAATCTTAAAACATATTTTTTTTTTTTTTATATTTAAGCGTTAAGTTCTAATCTATTGTTTCATTCATTAATTAATTCCAAAATATGTTTCCCTCCAATTATTACTAATACAATAGACATAAAAATATTTAACCAAGAACAGGATTATTACTAATATCTTAATTTCATTTTCTTATTTTTTAAATTAGAATAATTGACGCATGAATTTCGATTGAAGACTTCATCTAAAATATTCTTAATAAAGCACTTTAATCATTAACTTTTTTAAATATAATTTTTTTGTGTTGTTTTTCAATTCTTATTATAAAAAGTTGACTTCCACATAGATGAATTCAAAAGAAGTATGTAGCCGAAAGGTATTCGTTGCAACCTACATCGATGTTTTCATTTATGCAGGCCTATAAGTGCTTTCAAATAGAATTTTATCAATAATAACATTTATTATTTTTTAATTAATTAATACTGAATACTTTTGCATTGCATAAATTAATATCCAGATTCGACATGGCCCAATTTTTTCATGCGCTGTAATTTTAATATGATTTTTTTTAATAGAAAAAAACTATTAGAAACTAAATTTGAATATATGCGTATAGCTCATTAAATCAATGTTTTATGCTTCTTTTGTTTTTATGTTATTCATCCTTCTTCGTGTAACTGCAGTTTTCCTTTTATTTTAACGTCGTGCTCTTGTCTCGACTTGTAGCGGTTTTTTTAATGTTTGCTGTGCGACTTAAATTGCTGTAGCGAGTAAACAATAGATTAAAAGACTCCAAATAACATAAATTATAATTTTAAAATTATTATAATTTTGTCTTATTCTTTTCATCTTTATTTTTCGAAAGGTTTCATTATAAAATCATAAGACTTATTAATTTTTTATCAAAACTTTCTAACTAAATCGCTAATTTTTTATAATAATTTTAATCAGTAATTTTCGGCTTCAGATTTAACTTGCTAATAAAGGAAGACAGATGTTTAAATAGAATTTTAAAGAAAGAAATATTTTGAACACCTGGTTCAAGTGCGTAAAAAAAAAAAAAAACATGGACTCAATTATATTAAAACCATCTGCAAATATTTTTCCCGTACGGTACCTCATTGATAATCAGTTGCTGAATAATTTTTGTCAACTGTTTTGAGGACAGATAGGGTCTTGCGGCATAATCCTCAGGCGTATGAACCTTCTATCATTTTATATGAAATATCGATCCGATTTTTATATAGCCTAGATTCATCAACTATAATTTTACTTGTGGCAATTTAAGAATAAATGGTGTTATTATACATCATATACTTTTCTCAAGGACAGATGTGGGCCCCAAAGGTCAGTAGTGGTCTATTTAACCTCTATAAAATTGGATTATAATAAAAGAAGCAAGCAAGATATGGTTCTTGTTTTACATACTAGAAGTCTCCTACCACTTAATAACTGTGTCCGGAATATTAGTCACTATTGAAATTATGAGCGTATAGATTCGTAACACCTATTTAATTACAGCGAAAACACTTTAAAATTCGAGTGATTTAACAGTGTCATTTAGCTGAAAACCCCCTATTATTAAGAGATGACAAATTTTCTTTATTTAACTCACCTTGGTTACGCTTCAATCGTTCTATTACTGTTATTACGCGCTGACAGAAAAATTTCGTTTGAAGATAAAAGAAAAACGTTTTTGGTCTAAAAATATCATTTCCTGTGATTTTACAAGATCAGAATCTGTAAGTAGTATCGGCTTTGCTCTAAAATTTAATAGTTAGCATTTTATGGTTCGCTCGATTAAAGACTGTTATCTTATAAATGAAAAACTATATTTGAAAAGTAAAGAAACTATAATTGAAAGTATCAATAGATTTATACCATTTAAACAATATTCGTTTGAATATAGTTTATATTTTAGAGTTTATAAAATTTTTTCGTCATCATAGCGTTGATAACATGAGTGAAGATTATGATTCTGCTTCCATATCTGTAATGATTCGGATATGCGATTTAAAATGCCAATAATAAACTTACATTAAATTAATTTAATTATAAGGAAACTTAGCATGAAATTTTTAATAATAAAAATTAAGTTTATAACTTTTTATCTTAAATGTATTATATAATGAAAATTTTATACTTTAAAAGCATAAAAAACTTATTAAGAACAGTAAAAATAAATGTCAGAAGTACAATACAGAGTGGGTGGTGTTGATGGATCTGGTGTAATTATTTTGCCTCCCCCATTCCACGTGCAATAACGGAACGAACAACAATTTCCCGGAACTTAGGTACATTAGAAACATCCCGGGTTGTCTATTATATGTCTTGCTGTTCATAAAAACTCTTCAGAACTGGTCCGAGAGGCCTTTTGATTGAAATATGAAGAATTGAAAATAAAAATTTGCTTAAAAATGCATTTATGCTTGACGTTTTTACGTTTATTTGATATTATCGTTATTTTCGATTTTCGATAGTAATATTAATGTAACATAGATTGAAATAATATTATGTCTAATAACATATATTAGATGTATATCATATAAATAATTCGTACAAATTATTTAGATCATATACACCAGGAATTACATTACATATGTTAACTGACACACTGATTCAAGTTACATCCTACTTAAAATTACTTAATATTTCTCAGTTATATTTTCTTTAATCAAAATTTAATATAAGCAGTTATAATTAGTTCAACGAGTGCTAAAATGCATAAAAAGTATGCTTTTAAAACTGGAATTATTAGTTCTAAAATATGCTAAGCATGCAGTTAAAAATATTATCGTGCATTTATCTATTTTATTTAATCGGCATTAACAGATTAAAAGTAATAATCCATTATAAATGAAAGCATCCGATATATTTGAAAGAAGTTATAAATCTGTTTTTTCTACTAAACTTAATTAATTCTCAAATTAAAAAAAGGAATGATATAAATTTAATAAACATTAAATATATCATACCTGTTTCTATCTTATCATATTCTTGCAAAACATACTTGACTGGAGTCAAGATAGTCAATACCTGTGTGTGTGTGTGTCTCTTGTAAAGTCAAAGCTGTCACATGGCGTTCATGTTATGAAGAGGCTGAAGAAGTAACCTTTCTACGGATATAGTGGAAAAGACGCCGAAAAGGTCATCTGTTGCCCTAGGTGATCGAGGGGTTGGCTGGCATAACTTGTTTTGTATACTTCTTTATATTTGTTGTGAGGTGTAGCCCGAACTACATAAGTTTTGTCACTTTGCAGATTGTTATACAATTGTACCTATTATTAATTGCATTGTTTATATATGCTCACTAAATGCACTGTTTATGTCTGTAATTAATAAAAAAAAGTTTTCTCAAATAGCTTGATGCTTAAAATTTGACTTCGAACGGTTATTTTAAACGTGATTTTTTATGGTAGTAATTAAATAATAGATAATTTTTAACTCTTAATCTTTTAGAGAAAATATATAATTATTTTAACGAAAGAAAAAAAACAAAGTAAGCGTGCATCACCTTTCATGTTGGTATAATAAGAGCAATTAAGAATGGCATTGGGTCATGCGTTCTTCGGATATTTTTTTTTTCTTAAATTGTTTTTAAAATATAATTATAAAAGAATTGTATTTTTATGCAGTTATAATGCCAAGGTCCTTGAACCAGAAACTTGGCCCACGGGCTCAAATTTATAAGGAACAGGTGGCTCAATGCACTGAAGAAATAGAGTCCATTTTTGAGCGCCCTAACATAAGCGCACCTGTTATGTTGTTCTCTTTTGTGTCCATAAAAATGTAAGAAGGCAACTACTATAAATTTTGTTTTTTATTATTTTTCACAGAATAGCATTGGATGTTAATGAGAAAGCATAAAAAATAGTAAAATCCTTAAAATAACTGTCAGTAAATGAAAATATTTTCATTATTATTCAAAACAGTTGTCGCATGTCTGTTTTTTATATCAGATTATAAAAAAATTTCATTAATAATTGAAGTAAAAAATCTCAATTGGAAGTAATCGATTAAGTGTTACCTCGATTTATCGTCCAATCAATTAATCGGCTTTAAATAATCTGTTTGATGGAACTAACTGATCATCAATTAAACTAAACTAATCACAAACATCCTTCCTACTCTAAATTTAAAAAGAAAAAAAAATTGAATTGGTTTTCATTATTTATATAATAATTAATTAAAAGAAGACACCTGGATTATGTATCCATGAATCTTTGAAAGTTAATTGACTTTTAATAAAAAATAAAAATTAAACAAAAGTAAGTTTAATAGAAATTCAATTCGCAGCATTTTTTAAAAATTAGAATATGAATTTATTTATTCGTAGGTGATATAATCGTTTAATCTAAGAATTTTTCACTGATAGAATGAAATATTCATGATTTTTCAATTGAAATTTGCCCTAAATTGGTATATATTGCACAATGGATTTAATATTGAGTTAAGTACAGGCTACTGTATGTCATAGAGGGTCTTTGATCAATGTGGACCACACATACAGTTGATAGAGTGAAATTAATACAACCTTATCAATGAAAGTACTTATCAGATAGAGCTGATCTTTTGAGTTTTAATGAATACATGATAGGCTTATTAAGACTTGGGGCGAATCGATTTAGTATATTTATTATTCAAATTGACTTACAAAACAAAGAAAGATATCAATTCGATTCTTAGTATAGAGTCCCTGAAGCAGTCTACATAGCGCAATAAGTGATTTAAATCTAAATAACTTATAAAATGTACAAATTTATTTTTTAATTTTATTTAAAGTCATCGGGAACCTTTTAATATTTATATGAGTTAATACAAATTGCAAGAAAGTCTCTGACAGTTTTCTACGTCTCCAAATCGAAAATTTCTAGCCTATTAATTTTAAATAGGTTCTCTTAATTGTTATCTAATTCAATTAACCTTAAACATTAACAATCTATTAGTTAATAATTTACAACTTAAACTAATAAAATATAATTAAGATTTCCAATTAATTATTTAAAACACTTTTTAAGAGAATTTTTTCGATATTAGTAATTAAAAAATTTAATTAATTTATCTCATCAAAAGTTGTCGGTTTAGAGATTTTGAATTGAAAAACTATATTGTATTATAGAGCTAAATGTGGCTGCGTAAAAATGTCAATAATAATTAACTCTGCATATCAATGTAATTTTCTTTGAAAGGAGGATTTAATTGCATTATTAACAATGCAAAACTAGTCATTTTGGTTTGGCAATATATCGATTCTGAACATTACATCGACATTTCTTGGAATGAATGCAAAATAAACACATTAACCTATATTTTACATAAATTATTGTCAAATCATTATACTAACTATATAGAATATTGTAAGAGTTGTATCCACTGGGATTAGCGTAGCCAGAAGTTACTTATTTTTATTAGTTTACTAATAAAAATGATAATAAAATATAAATAAAGCTTATATTTTCTTATATGTATTTTATATTACAGTATTTAATTTAGAAATTTAGTTAAAAAAATCATTAATTGAAGAGACTATTCGAGAAAGTACCTAAGTCACATCATCAGGAGCGAGCTTTTTATTGGTTTGAGGGAATTTTCTGCGCGAAATTTCAAGCCAGTGAAAAAAAGTAGCATGCCAATACCTCAGAGATAGGGATTTGTACACTGAAGAATTCTTAAGATTTGACTTGGGCACATTTTCTTTGTTACAAA
>WUQG02001115.1:0-12351 GCA_011317285.2 Androctonus mauritanicus | reverse complement strand
ATTTTATAAT
This sequence comes from Androctonus mauritanicus, assembly GCA_011317285.2. Classification (NCBI taxonomy): domain Eukaryota; kingdom Metazoa; phylum Arthropoda; class Arachnida; order Scorpiones; family Buthidae; genus Androctonus; species Androctonus mauritanicus. The sequence goes on along the minus strand of WUQG02001115.1, from coordinate 12,341 downwards.
GCGGCCCTCCAAACCGCATTTTGTTTTTAAAGCGGCCCTCGGCCACTTGAAAGTTGGACAGTCCTGACTCAGATAATAAAAGCCGAACTTTCATATTTAAACTACATACACTCTAGTCAAGTTAGCTGAAGAACCAGCTAACTTGACTAGAGACGTAGAGACGTATTGACGTCCAAACATGGAGGACTGGAATCGATTGAAAATATCTGGAAGTATGGAATTTCAGAGAAGTACGATTCTGACCCATCAGTCCCCATCATTTATTACCTCAGCCGACTTTATCGCAGATGTGGGTTTTAGATGGGCCCTACCTTATAGAATCTAACAAACATTGTAGTGTCTTCTTTTGAATACATTCAGCCACTTCCTAACGAATCATTTATGAATATTTCAAGCTGCAATTTATAAAATTTTATTATGGCTAAGTTAACTCAGTTCTACAAAATTATAGGCCTATACAATTTTGAAAATATGAACCAGGTTTTGCAAAATAATATTATTACCGTGCAGCTATAGATATTTAGTACAGTATTATATTATTTTTATTATATAGCATATAAGAATTATTAATTTTTAAATAATTTGTTATCGAGAATCAAACATATACTGTATACTAATACAGCGAAAACTCCTAATGATTGCAAAAGTTACAGTCTAATCAATTATAGATATGCAAAAGCCTTAATTAATAAAATCTAAAATAAAACGGTGTGCAAATCAAATAATAAAACACAAATTAATAATAATAATACAAAATAATTATTTTATCAATTGCGCTAACATATTTTCTCAAATTTGATATTGTATAATCAAAATATCTCATTTTTTCCCGAAATATTTTTCAAAAATTATACTTTTTGACATAGTTTATGTCAGATTATTTGAGCAAAAACTTTTTCCGATTGTCTGGATAGATTTCTTATTTATAGAAAACTACTAATACTGTTTATGTTGAAAAGTTAATATAAGAAGAACTATCACAATATCTTCAAGAGATTATAATTGGTGATGAACTTAAAATATTAATTATTACAATAAACAATTAGGTTATATAGTTAAGATGGTTAAAATATGGAAAATTTATTATTATTATTGTAAATAATGCTTTTGTCTGATTTGTCTCCAATTTATCTTTTAGTATTAAATTTCATTAAACTTTTATTGTAAATGAGAGTTTCCTAAACATTAAACCTCAAATAATAAAATATGATGTACAGTAATTAATTTTCTACATTGCCAACAGCTGTGAAGCTAGAATAGCAAAACAGTGGTGGAGTGCCATCCTGATGGCCATTTAGGTGAAGGTCGCGAATTTGGAAACAGTTTTCAGATTTAAATCTATATATATTTATTTATTTGATAAACAATTTAAAATTAAACATGATTTCAATTTTATTTCAATTTTTTAAAACCAAAATAATTTTAAACTGAATTTTTTTTTTCAAAAGAGATTAATTAATATAAAATGACGACAGCCTAAATGCATTCCCATCATTCAAATTTCAGCCTTGACATCTTCCATATGACCTTAATGTTATATGTACCAAGCAGAGACTTCCTTTCTTTCGAATTTAAGTAGCGCCTCTCCCTTACCTGACAAGATTGTGTGGATCATTTATGTTGAACAAAAGAAATGTTTATGAATTCGTTAACCTTCATGCTTTCCTTCGCATCCGACGCAATAGGCGATATCCTTGAAAATATCTAATACTCGTAAAATTAGTGTTTCGTTCAAGTTTCGTGCTTAGTATAGACCATTAAAATCATTCTTTATCTCCAAATGTTTTAAAATCTCAATAAAAGGAATTAAAAAGAATTTCGAAATTACTATTCTTTTAAAATTGTCGATCTACAAAATAAATAATTTTAACTACAAACATTACGAAAATAATAATTATTAAGTCCCTGCCGATTTCAGAATATAAAAAGGAAATAATTTTTTTTCTTCATCTATTCGATAGATAATGCGTTTTGATTCATAAAAAAACAATAAAATTCAATATAAAATAATAAACACATGTAATAAAATATATGTCCAAAATATTAAAAAAAATCAATTTGTTTTAAAACTATATATTATTGATATTATCAATGCTTATTTTGGTTATAAAAATTGTTTATAATAATTAATCTAGCATGAAAAAGTTCTAAATGTAGTATAATACATGTACTTCGCATTCAAAGTGTTCATTCTTACTTCGATTCTTTATTTAATAAAAACGCATTATTCTTATTAGTTCCCTTTAAGTGAATCCTCAATTCTTATATTCTATTTAGTTTTGTTTTCGTTAATGTAAAATAAAATCTCGTTAATATGATTTAAATATTTTATGATAAATTTATATGCATTTTATATGAATTTGAAAATTTTGTTTTAGAGTATATAATATTCTTTATACAGAGAGAAGGAAGTATTATTGTGCAATGTTTTATACGATTTTTGATGTTACATCACTTATATTTTAATATTATTTTTCGATAATTCTAACTATTATAGATCATTAAATAATTCAAATTCTAGAATTATTTAATGATAAAATGTACTTTAAAGACTCTCTTCAAATTAAAAAAATGTTCAAAAATTGTAATTTAAAGGAACTGATCGAAATAAAAAGAAATTCAAGTAAATTAATAACATATCGCTTTTCCAGAGACCAGAAAATCACAAAAAAAGATATACTGTATATGTATTGTACTGCATATCTTTAGAACTTTAGACTAGAGTTCGATTACTGTTAAAATCATTAAGTTTTACTTTGTTTTAAAATAGGAGTCAATGCTATTTCTTTAAAAATCTATCGTTTTCGACTTCCGCTATCAAGTCTGATGCCATGTTGAAAATAAATTTTTTTTTTTAAAATAACTATCATGGATTTAAATTATTTCATTTTATAGGAAGAATGACTGACTATAAAACGAAGGATTAATATTAATTAGTATAAAATTTGATGCTTCTTGTTAAAGTTTTATACGTTTTTAAACTATTCACCTTTGGGCACGATTCTTCAATTTTTCAATAAATTTTCAAACTAGCAAATGAAATTGTTTTCAGAAATTTAACTGAAACTATTTCGAGTAACATTTGTCAATCAATCTAACGGTATACTTATATTTTTCACACTACACCATACAACACCCTTTCTATTATTATTTACACATTTTAAAATACATCAAAATTTATTCCTCGTAATCGATTTACAATAAATTAGAAATTACAAAACTGTGCTCGCGTGCGCCGTATATACTGGTGATATAAGCCGAGGAATTTTTCCGAAAAAAAATTTTTGGAAAAAGGAGGCTTGTTTATACACACAGAAAAAATTTGCAAATTTTTCGAAGATTTAAGATTCACCGTCTCAGTCGCAATGTGTTACCGTTGCGGCTTCGCGCGATCTTCGATATTTGTTTCTGACAGAAATCACCATCATACAGTCTTTCGATTTTTTGTTAAAAATATGAGGATATGTATGACTGTACATAATTTTTTTTATATATTTAAATATTGGATATCGATTAAATAAGATCGAAAAAATATAAATCGGACGCGTTGCGATTCGCCGTATTTCTAAAAAATCACCTATTTCTTCTCAATTCTATTATTAAAAATACGCGGATGTGGGTGATTGTTAATATTTTTGAATGCATTTAAATAGGAATTTATTGGGCGCTTCACAAATGAGATCAGAAATGTATGGACCAATATTTTTTAGCAAATAAACATGACTTCTTTAGAGAACAAACATGGCTAAAATTTTTATAAATTAACCAAAAACTCTCTTGTATCTCAATAAATCATAGATTTATGCAGAATCTGTTAATGCGAACATATATAAAGTGGTGTGTCTTTTCAGATTGTTCCTTCAGAAAATCTTGAATATGTAAATTAAGACAAATGGAAATTCCATATCCAAAACCGTAGACAGACAGCAATATTTCCAATTATAAAATGTCTTCTGCATGTTATTCTGAGCATTTAAAAAAAAACACTACATCAAAATTGGATGAAAGGTAGGTTCCAAATATCAAAAAACATTGCTTATTTCTCACCATGATTATCGGTATGGCATCACTGGATTTCTTCCTGTGGGATTACATCAAGAACGAGATGTGTCACAGTGCCAGCTTAATTCATGATCTGAAGCAAGGAAGGAATTGAACTAGTCCATGCAGAATTAACACGTCATGTCATCCAATGTATTGGATGCTGTGAGAAATCGTGCACAGTTATGTATTGGAGCATTTGGACATCATACCGAACACACTGTCCTTCAATCCTTTCAGGCTGTTGTTTACATCAGTGACACAATTAGGATCATCGGAGATGTCGCCGGGCCCAGGGGAAAAATTTAGATGAGTCCCAAATAATTTTAAAGTTAAGGCTGAGACAATTTATTATCTCGCTTCGGACTCTTAATTTTCAGAACAGTCCTTTTAGATCAATTAGCGCGTAAATAAAAAAAAATTACGGGATGATGTCCTGGCCAGTGTGACTCCCGGGCCCGAGAAATTTTACCCCATCATCCCTCTCTTCGTGTTGGGCCTGGACCCAATCATTGTATTTACAATGTCAAAGATGATTCTCATGTTGAGGATGGAAAATTGGATAAGCAATGTTTTTTTGATATTTGAAGCGAACCGTTCATCCGATTTCGATGGGTATGGGTATGTATATATATATTTTTTAAATGTTCAGAACATAATGAAAACATTTTTAATTAGAAATATTCTTCTATTATGGTTTTGGAGATGGAAATTTCCCCTTGTCTTAATTTATATATTCAAGGGCACTCTAACTGGACCATCTGCAAGATCACAAGACTTCATGTATCTTCGTATTAACAGATTCTGCATAATCTGATTTCTTGAGATACAACAGAATTTTGGTTCATCAGTATACTGTACTTAGTCTGGTTATAAATTCCTGCACAAAATCTAAATTAACATTAACTGTATTTGTCATTATTATAAAACAATTCAAAATTTTAAATAAATTTTTATAAAATCCCAAATACCTCTTAATTTTTAAATAAAAAATGCCACTGAAACAGTAACTTTAAATCTTTTTGAAAAATATCAAAATATTCTCATTTCAAGGAATATAGTATTATTTTTGTTGTTTTTTCAATTGATAATCTTTAGTTATGGTAAATATTTCTGTATTCCGATTTTTAAAATAATCAGTTATGTTTGTGTCTTTTGTTCTTCAATTCTGCTTTTTAAATTTATAGAAATTTAATAAATTACAATTTATCTGAATTATATATGTTATCATATATTAAATGAATAGAATTTTGATTTAATTTTTTTAAATAGTCCATCATTCATTAAATACAAAACAATATTTATATGAAATAATATCAATACATCAGATTTATTTTACATATTCATATTATTTCATATTGTTAACTAGTAAAAAATTTCTTTATATTTACAATATTTTGATTTAGATACTAAATTTCATCATCTTATGAAATTTTAAATGAACTAAAATTATTTCTACATAAATGAATTATCTTAGTAGAAATTTATTTTTATCCAAAATATAAAATTAATGGAATTTGAATTCTTCAAAAAATATTAGAGTTGCAATCATAAAAATTTATCATTTATTTGGATTAGATGAATATTTTAATCTTATAAAAATTTTTAAATAAAAAAGAAACTAAGATTTATTTCTAGTGAGATTAATATATCATTGTATGGATAAATAACTTTACCAACATACAAGATATGAAAACAAATCATATGTAATGCATTTCTACAAGATTCTATATAATTGTTTCAAAATATAAATCTCTACAATAAATATTGATGTGTCATCCATTTATATGAAAAATTTCTACAATTAATATATTCAGATTAAATCAATGGATTCGATTTACCCATATCACTGTATTTCTAATTATCTCAGTTTGATGTCAACATGTTCTTTAGGATGATTATCATCATGATGCTCAAAAACATTTTCCTTAACCGCAATAAAAAACTTTTAATACTCAATATGTATTAGCTTTAATTCAATTTATAATTTTATGGCTTATTAGGTGGTAATATAAAATGATGCAGTGTGTAATATACAAGATTAAGAATAATTTTAAACTCAAATTATCAAAATTGCTTATTCTATGTAATTTATCTTCATTGTATTAAAATATACAATTATAAAAAATGCTATAATAAAAATAAATATACAATAAAGAATAGCAAATTGATTATATACAGAAATAGTAAAAAAATATTGCTTTGAAATTTATGTCTATAACTAACAAAAGAATACTACTTTTAATGAAAATCTAGAGCAGGAAAATTACAAATATGTAGTAATTACAAGAGATTATAGTTTGAAATATCATTCAAAAATATTCAAACACCATTGTAATCAAGCATTTTTAATTTAAAAAAATAACTTTCATATAACAGATAGAAAATTTTATATTTTGGAAAATATATTCCATCTTTTAGGTTACATAATAAATATAATTTGAAAATATTTTTATATTTCTGTACATATTTACATCTTCAACTTAGCTAATTGTTTCTCAATCTCCTCATCTGTTGGCAAATTAACTTTTGAACTCTCTCCCAATTTTCCTTGGTGAACAGATGGAGCTTCTGCCATCTAATTTATAAAAAAATTTTATTAGAAATAATTTATACAATCAGAGAATCATATTAAAAGTATCTTATCTAATTTTACTAAATATAATTTTTTTTGTTAAAAATTATTTGATTTTATTTATGAATAATTTTTAACAGTAAATTTTCATTTAAATATCATTTATATTATTCATAGTAAACTTATTGTAGACATAGGCTTTTACTTGGAGATATTTATGGAATTTAAATAATATTTCAATCTTCTCTACATGGATTAATACTATCATTACTTCTAAAGTTTAACTTATATGGAATATTTATCTATACAATACCATTTTCATCCTATATGACTATTATGGAATGTGATTATTTTAAAACTATAAAGCTTATTGGAATCTTCAATTCTGAGATACATCTTTTGACAGAACTAAAATTTATAGCATTAAATATTAAACAGATATTAAATTTAATTGCTATTTCATGATAAAATGGTTTCAAATATGTTTAATGGTTGATTTATTGATCTATTTGAATGTGCTATTTAGAACCATCAGAAGTAAAAATTTAATAATAAATACAAAAATCTTTTTTTACTATTAATATTCTTCGAAATTCCAATTATTTTACAATAATTTTTTTATTAATTACATAGATATATTAAATGTTGGGCTCACCAGGAATATATTGCATCTGTAATAATTAAATTAAATATTTGAATTATATTAAATTAAAATCTATATAGAATAGGAATTTTCTAAATCAAAATTCTTGCAATATAAAATATATAAAATTATTCAATTGTATAATCTTGAATAACTTCTTTCATTATAATTTTTATACATTCAGAGGTTTTTGACATAAGAGATGACATGGATATAACTAGATTTTTCAAGTCACATGTGCATAATTTTAATTTAATGCCAAAAAATAAACAGATTAAGCAGTTTATTTAGATTATGTTTGAGTTTTTCATGAATTAAAAAGCATTTCTGATGCTAAAATAAACAAAACTTGAGTGATTTCATAATTGGACTTAAAATATAAGAAGAAATTTTCACTAATTTTTTATTTTATTATTCATATATATAACAATGATGTAATTAATAAATTTTGTAATTGGTCAATGCAATTCACAAGTTCAAGTCCATCAGCAATGATCTGAATACTGAAAGCATTCTTTTTTTTGCCTGGTTCTTATATTTTTGTGTTTGTTAAATTTATTTCAGTAAAGTGAAGTGTAAAAATAAATATTGGTAGTGTGCAAGCCGTAAATTTCAGGTATTTCTGAATTCCAATCTTGTGGTTCAAACTGAATCCCATCTTAAGTCAAAGATTACTTATATTATAAAGAATGTAAAGAAATAAAAATTACTTTTCCTGATATTTCAATTCCAATTTCATCTAAAACTTGAGTAACAATTGCATCTTGTTCTTCTTCATCTCCAGATTCATCCAAAACAGAATTTAATGTATCATCCACTGTTTAAATATATTACTGAATTATTATATATAAAAAATACAAAATTATTATTATTATTATTATTATTACTATTAACATATACTTAAAACATTAACAAATTATTTATCAAAAGATTTTCAAAATATAAAATCAGTTTTTAATAAAAGAATTTATTTAATAAATACTGGCTGAAGAAAGGCTACAAATCTTGCTGGATAATCAATCTAGACTGTAATTCAGGAGTGTGGAGACATGGAATTCGGGCCTGCTATAGAATGCCACCCCCTAATTCAACAGGAATGCACTTTAAAACGGCCATTGGTTGTGTTTATCCCGTGGTTGGTCCGAGGTGCTCAGTCCTCCACAGCTGAGAAAAAGAGAATAAAAAATTTTAAAATGAAAACGACAGTTAAGCATCAATCCATCCACACTATTATGTGTGAAACTTCGTCCCTAGGATCGTAAATCTCGAAACAAAAGAGATTACGTATTGTGGATGAAAGATCATGCTGGTACAGGTGTCCAGGGACTAATGCAGTAGACCCCACCTGCAGTAGAAAATAATAAACAATAGCCTGAAAGCGCGGTGGTCCGAGAATTTGGATGAAATGTCATGTTTTCGATCCTGGGCTCGGCGGAGTTTTAAAAATGGGATCGGCCGCCCGCATCGTTGGTTGAGAGTTGGGTTGGTCATCGGTAGTTGGAGAAAGAAAAGACAGAGTCTGTCCCCGATTGCCGGAGAGGTCAGAACAGAGGAGTCCGAAAAGCCCGCTGAGGAAAAGAACTTTGGTATCTCCGCCGTCGTCTATGTCTCCCACCGCCCTCATCCTGGTACTACCGCACCGGTTATTCAACTTCCGGCCCAAGAAAAGATCCTTACTACGTACAAATTTGCCAGCCTCCACATGACAAAGATCGTCGGAAAAGGATCAAGTAGAAGATCCAGTGACTGTGCCTGGAAAACTGTGACAGTGAGAACTGAATTCGTTCAAACTGATCAACTGAACTTGAAGTTATACGTCAACAGGTATTCCTCTTGATAATTGTCGGTCATGTTTAACTGTACTGTAAAATCCTCTCTCTCCGGTAAAGGAAGTTGTTTGTTATTACAGACGTAGTCTCTGTGTTCGTCGTCGTCTCAGTCTCATTACCTGTCCTTACTCACTCCACAGACTGCAGGTAGGCCATAAGCCTGTTTTGTATCGTCCGAGACCTTGCAATACGCACACACTAATCATAGCACTTGACCAATCAGCACTGTTCATTTGGAAGTATTATTTTAGTGGGAACATTTAAAAAAGAATATTTTGGTGTGAAATCTTTCCAAACTGCATGATAGTGAATCACTCAGTACTAATTGAAATTTATTACTCAAATTACTAATTGTACTATAGTGAGGTCAGCATTGAGTGAAGCCACGTTAAATGAAATATTCCTGTACTATATAGCACTATTGTGATACAGTATATAGTGTATATTTGGTTATAAGAATAAATTTTTCTTTATTTAAGTAATTTAAGTAATTATTGTATAAGCAATTTAAGTTTTTATTGTGATACAGTATATAGAATGTATTTGGTTATAAGAATAAATTTCAAATTGCAAACTTTTTTTATTTATGAGGAAGCCTCAGAAATGAATTACATTTAAAACTAAAGGACAACTTACATATAAAAAATTTATTTTAGGTATTTAAAACATAATTATTGTCACCCTAATTGAAGATTATGATTAAGTTTAGAAGTGATAAATAATTAGATATATTTAAAAATTAAGAATATATTTATAAAATCATTCCATAAAAGAATTATAGACTATTGAATTATATTAAATATTGAGATAAATTTGACAACTTTTAAAGTGTATAAAATGTATTTATTCTAATTTTTTAACATAAAATAATTGCTGTTTTTTGTTTAAATAATATATATTTTAGTATTATAAATAATGTAAAAAAACATCCTTGACTTATAAAGCTATGCAGACACTCTTTGAATTACAAACTTCATTCATATCTAAGTTTTCTTCATAATTGCTGTTACACATACTGCTGTTATTTTACCTCCAAAAGTACTGAATATAAATAATTGATAAATAAGTGTTATTAAATGAAAAGAGGATGACCTAAATTGTTTTATCTGTAAACTAGAAATTGAAGTTGTTGCATGAATATATGTAAATGAACTAAGCACCGAACTTCTATAAATTGCTTTGAAAAGAATTTTTGCTACTAGGGCAATGAGATGTAATTTAGAAAAGCATATTGTACTAATGACTTTCAATTCTCTTTTGCAATATTGATGACTGATTGATCAGAGCTTTTTTGTGGAGATAATAAAATAACTTATTATTTAAAATTATTTCTGAATAAGAAATTTATTGTAGTTTTGGATCTTTGGATCAATAATTAAACAAAGTTCATTACTAAGTTATTTGTGTTTTATTATTGTTTCAATAGAACTGTTGTTTTTTGTAAACAATAGACAAGTCTTCTCTGCTGTTTTTTAATCACAATAAAAGAGACAGAAGACTGTACTTCAAGGCTATTGCTTACACTTTTGTAAATGCTTTGGATTCAATAAACTATTTTTTATTTTTTAATTTTAATTGTTTTTGGAATTATTCAATTTATTTTAAGTGCACCAATGTTTTGCCTGCCATTCTAACACTTGTTGGTTACTTTTAATAGCCATGAAATTCCAGTTTTTTATTTTGGCATGTAGTGTTAGATTTTTATTAGTTTGTTTTTGGAATTTACTTTCTGGAAATTAGAAAGTCTGGCCAGACAGGACTCTGGAATTTGCAGAATCATATAGCAATTAGCTTAGCCATAATTAGTGACAATTTTGAATATTGAAACTTTGTAAGGATATAATTGGAAATCCAAGGTATACAGAAATTCATAAAAGATGATAGTTCATCATTTGTTATTTTTCTGGGCCTACTTTATTTAACAATTATTGCAGATAACAGAAGCACTTTCAGACTGAAGCCTCTTGTTGAACTTATAATTTATAATAAAACAGTTTGACTTGAATAAGATACCATTTGAATTTAATCTTAAGAAATGCTTAAAAAGAAAATTATATATCTGGGATTAACAAAATATAATACATGCAGTCCTCAACTTATGACTGCCATATGATAGTGATGTCATCAATAAATTCTCTGATTGGTTAATGTAATTAAAGGATTTGATTCTCTGAACAATGGCCTGATGTACAAAAAAATCCTTTTTGTATTTGGTTCTTGTATTTTTGTGTTCATTGAACTTATTACTATAATGTGGAGTGTAACAATAAGTATTGGTACAAGTAATTCATAAAATTTTGGCATTTCCAATTTACAACAGCAGGCTCGAACTGAATCCATTGTAAATCAAAGACTATTTGTAAATTGTATTTGTACAAGTAAGGTAAAAACATATGAATACACAAATAAGGATTAATAAAATTATAAGTATTCATGAATGAATTTTTCTTATGAGAAATTTCCATACATATAGAAGTTTGTAGGAATTATTTTTGTTAATCTCTCTTCTTTAATCTTATATTTTTCAATATTCAATAATTCAGATGGGCTTAATTTATGTTTCTTTTTCCTATACATAAATAATATAATACTAGAATTTTATAAATTTATTATTAAATTTGATAATTTATTATAGTGTAAAAGAAAACAATTTAATAAAATTACATCTGTGGAAAATGAATGGAATCCATCATACCGTGAATATATATTAGAAAATAAAATGCCCCTCTGGAATGAAGCTCATCAAGTTTATCAATTGGATTTTGGTGGCAGAGTCACTCAAGAATCTGCCAAAAATTTTCAAGTGGAGTACTGTGGAAAACAAGTAAGAAATATAAACTGAAATATCAATAGTTTTTATTTATTTTTTTTTATATATAAGGTGATTCATTTTGTTCAAAGTTTATTAGATTTATCCATGAATTTAATTTTTAGATGCCATAAATAGTTATTCTTATAGCTGTTACAAAACAAATGGGATATTTATTCATATATACATACAATTCCAACTTATATAAGTAAATTCTTTCACAATACCTTATGTAAGTCAAACACTCCTCACCTATTTTTCTGAAAAGGTAACAGATCCAAAGTTATACATCGTTAGCACTATGACAGGAATCTTTTTCTTAGAAATATCTCTAAAGAAAAACACGAGGTGCAAATGAAAGAAGCGCTTTTGTATCAGATTATCTGTTAGAAGCTGAGGAGGATTTGAATAAAAAATCGAAAGCGCTTCTTTCATTTGCACCTC
>WUQG02001104.1:0-12351 GCA_011317285.2 Androctonus mauritanicus | reverse complement strand
TTTACTTACAATAATATTTAAATATAAAGATAAGTAAATAAGTAATATTTAAATATAAAAATAAGTTCTTCGCGGACTGGTCAAATTTCTCTGCGGACCGGTACCGGTCCGCCGGACCAGCGGTTGAGAAACGCTGGCTATAATGAATGCGCTTAAAGTTCCATCAGAAAAGGATTTTTGTGTATCTTAGTCTATAGCTCTTAGTTACCTACTTCATCCTTCTTAGATAATTGAGGTTTCACTGAAATAAACAATATGGAAATAAAATCTAATACTTAAAAAGTACTTTAAATATATAGTAAGCTTATAATTTTTTACTAAAAAACTAAGTTAGTATTTATAACATAAAATTTGCATATCTTAAATTATAAGTTACAAACCAACATTATTGCAAGATCATAATGCATATTTTATTTATAAAATATACTGTATCTACAGCGTTTATTTTTCAGCATTAACAACATGGTAATTTAATTACAATATTTTTTTATATAAAAATCTTCTAAACTATATTAATGTCCATATTCAATTCTTATTCTTTGCATAGTTGCTAATTACTAGATTTAATAACTAGAATTAAAAGCAACAGTTCATATCATTTAGCATTTTCCTAGTGTGTAATTTGTTTCAATTACTTGGTATTAGTTTAAAGTTATTTTCTAACTTTTAGTGTGTGTGCAAATTTTCTATTTTCATTTATTTAATACTTAAATAAATTTGGCATATACATATAAATTACTAAATATGAAAGTACTGTATATACAATGAATAAATATAATTTCTTCATTTTCATTTGATGTGCAAAATTACAAGAAAAAGTATAAATTGATAATTATAAAAAATAAAATAAAAATGTGCACTTCACATATTATAAAATATAAACATATATATACACACACACACACTTAAAGAGTAATAAAATAAATATACAATAGATATAGGAAATTTTTCAAGTTTTGTCAATATAACATTATACTATATTATTATATAATTTAAATCTTGTGCAATTTTTTCAAACAAGACATGCTAAAGGTATTTTTAATTAAAGAAAAACTAATAAATTTTATATTTACAAAATTAAAACTTTCAATCTTAAATTATATGAAAATATTTAAAAATTAATCAAAACACAAATTTTTAAGTATAGTAGAAAATTATAAATAATGTAGATGATATTATATACATATATGAAATATATTCTAAACTTAAATTTTTTATATAAAAATATACAATATTTAAAATTTTGTATTTATTAATAAATTAATCAATATTAATAATCATTTGATTATTATAATAATTGTTTTAATAATTGAGTTTGTAATTAGTTTAAGCCTTCATTTTAAGCCAAACTTAATTTAAAATCCTTACAATCAGTGATCTTAAATCATCATCAAGTCACAGTAATTGATTTTATTATGATAAAAATTTAATTATCTTTGTGTCTATAAATCTGGATATAATATAGGGCAATAACAAATTAAATTAGAAATATTGTTTTAAAATAATATAAAAATTATAGAAATGTATAAAATATTCTTGTATGCAAAATATAACTTTACATGCAATATATAAGGATTATATATTTGTTATATTTAATTTCTAATTTACATAGAGTAAGTATATAGTGTAATAATATTTTGAATATGTAAAATTTAAATTACTACCTATTTATTCATTTAAATTGCTATATTTTAATTACCTAGTTACAATTACTTACAGATTTCTATTAGCAACAATAAAACTTTATTATAAGCATTATATATTATCGTGTTTTTCTCATTTATTTATTTTTATACTTTTCAATAATTCCAAAAATTACTTTGATGTTAATTTGTTTTTAATATATTTTCTCTAAGTTTATTTATTAAAGGATTAAAATAATAAAATATTTCCTATAATATATTTAAATTTATTACAGGTTGTTTACAAGTAATTAAATGCCATAACAATCTGATTTAAATTTTCTTTTTTAACAGATAATAAATTTCATTGAATTTTAAAAAATTCTTCATTTGTAATTTTAAATATGGCAAACATAGTATTTACATTTTATATGCATATATATGTATGTCTGTGTGTATCTATATAATTTATATAACAGTTATACAGTATTTATATAATATGATTGTTATGAATTAAGATAATTGTTTTTAAATTTAGAATTCATTTTTTACCAAAAATTTTTTTATCCTATTCATTATGATAAATCCTAATTTAAACAAGTCTTTTAATATTGCTTAAATTCTTTAATATAAAAAAATTATCTTAAAACTTCATGATCTGACTATAAAAAAGAAAGTATTATATTGTATAATTGATTCATTAACTTGTAAACACCTGTTGTTATAATTAATTACACTTTCACTTATAATTTTCTATCAGGCAGTGATTCTTTGGGCAAATATAAATTTCTATAACAAGTGCATACTTTTTTTGATTTAAAAATAAATTTAATCATAATTCATTGATATATTAATAAAAATATTAAAAAATTAATTTTTTTTAACTCATTAATTAATTTTTAAATCAATCTCTTTAAAATGAGTTCAAAAATTAATTTTTATGAATGCTTTATAAAATGCAATTTCATAGATTCTATTGAAAATATTAATTATCTGAAAATAAAATTTGGAAATTTAAAAAAATTAATGAAATTAAGAATAAAAAAAAATAAAACTTTAAAACATATTTAGCAAATTAATTTATTCAATTATCAATAAGACAAAATAATGTTTTAATATGATTTTAATTTATATATATATATATAGTAAGCTCAATAAGTTGTCAAAAGCTATATACATAATCATTAAATTAAATTTTGCTTTCAATAGTTGATATTATTTATTAGAATTTTATCATTTAGACAAACTATTCTTTTATGGCATAATTTTCAAAATTTCAGTTAAACAGTCAAAAAGCATAAAAAATCTTCCATTCTATATTTATAAAATTACATATTTTGCTTCTAGTAACAAAAGAGATTTTTAAAATTACCATAGAAAAAGCAAATGTTCTGTCTTTATGAAAACTGTTTGAACTGATGATTTTAAACTATATGAATAAGAATATTATCTCATATTAAAAAAAATATCAAAATTTTTCTAATAAATCAATATTTACTATACTTTAAAAAACTTGAATTAGGTTTTTTATATTCTTTGAAAATATTTTCATTTCATAATAATAATATCAATCAAATATCTGAAAGACTTCTATTATAACAGATTACATATTAATCAATCATCATATACAAATACATCTATATAGGAATAATAACTTCATGATACATAGTATAAGGATTTTTGAACTTTTTTTTATCAATTTGTCAGGTGCTTTAGAGCAGTGGTTCTCAACCTTTTGGGTTCTGCATACCACCCAAAGAATATCAAAATTTCTCTGTACCTCTATCATTTATAAAAAATATCGACATCAAAATAAAAAAATAGATAAGCAAATAAAAAATTTTTATCTTAATTTTTTGATAACCAAAATATAATAACCATAATAAAAGTTAAATATTTAATTTATTTAAGAACAAAATATCTATTATTATTATTAGTAACATTTCCAAAATTATTACATAAAAAACTATATAAAAAATACCCAAAGAATATCAACATATTATAAAAACTTTTTAATTAAAAGTAATGAGAATCTTGAGCTTGTTTTTTGCAAAACAAGCTCAAGCAATTTTTTAATATCAAGCTTTATATTACTTAATTTTAAGTATAAATTTGGTTTAAGTATTAATTTTGTTCTATATTTGTTTTTTAAACATAGTGTTATTGAAAAGCCCTTTTCACATAAATACCTGGTGCAAAATGACATTAAAAATTTAATAGCTTCATCCACAATTTCTTTAAAATCATCTTCTCCGAATCCAAAAATTTATGAATATATTATTTTTAAAATCTTCAATGTTGCAATCATGAAGATTTCACGTTAAAAAATTGCAATTATAACACTTTTTCTAGTTATATGAAGAACTAAAAACAATGTTCTTGAAATGTAATTTAACATTGCAAGCCATGGACTGAGCATTCATATCAGTTCCCACTATAGCAAACTCAAAACTAACTTATAAGGACAGCGTAAAAACCACTGTGCTGGCAATTGCACAGTATGACAATTGCTAACACAGTGGTAAAAATCACTGCTTTAGAGAAAGTTTAATAATATAACTGTATTATAAATTAAATATATTTCAAGAATGAAAATACTGCTAAAAACTTAAATCAGATAAAATCCAATATTCCAATATTTATAAATATAAAAAACAGGTTAATGTTGTTATTTGAACATGTTGAATTTAAATATATTGCTTTTAATAATTCATTTATTTGTTATTTTGCAAAATTTCAATTTGATTTACAGAAATTGCATGAAAAACAGAAATACAATTGTTATTTCTAATAAATATATATTTTTAACAGAAATAAGTTAAGTAACAATTTTCTTGAAAATGAAAATTCAATGGGAATCTTTGTCTTTTTTATATTAATTCTTTTATATGCAATAAAGTGTTTATAATTTTTATTAAAACAAATCAAGTATAAAGATGACAGCTCTATTTAGAAGAAATTTCAATATAAAAACAATATGTGAAATTAATCTTTAGGATATAAAAATAAAATATATATTATTCTTTGTGGAAAAAATGATATCAATAATGATTTTTTTTAATGAGATATATATAAACAAAGCCCAATTCACAAACTTGAAAACAGTTTATTTTGAAGCAAGAATTGTATTGTGTCTATGTAAAACTACTAAACACTAACATCTCTTATATACTATGTAAATTGCTATTAAATAATTCAAAATTACCAACTATATTTTGAAATATGTAGAAAATTGCTGTTTTAGTAGAAGTTCAACAAGTAGCATCAATAATGAAGAGCACATACTATCTGCTTAACACTAAATTATAAAGAATAAACAAACTCTTAAGCAGAAAAAATTTTAATTTCACAAAAAGTTCACTTAAAAAAACAGGAAATGTTTTCAGTTGCTGATAGTGACTGAAAGCATTTCCTGAACTGAAACATTCCTGACTAAAACATTTCAAGCAGCTATCTTCAGCCTTTATTCCAAAATATAAATTTGTTCCTTTTGAAGAATGCTCTTAATTATAAAGAATATAAAATTCAAATTTCAAAAATGACAAATATCTTCTTTAAATTGAGCATGGTGTTACAATTAATCATTAATAGAATTATTAATTAGAATCACTTATATAACCAATGATTTGACATTTGTTTCTTTACAATGATGCAAATCTTTAGCTAATCTTTAATAGTGGAGAACAATAGATGAAGTAAAAATCTCCAAAATAATTATATTTAGAAACAGATAAAAATTGGTTAGCTTAATAGAATTTCAATGACTGAACAATAGCTTTCTATGGTAATTTCTGTATAATATTAATTCTATTCAATAGCTTTTTCTCAGCATAATATGTATAGTAAATCTGTTTTCTTAAATAAGCCTAAAAACCCCTTAATATGATATGCCATATAAATGTTGTTGGACAAAAATAATAAAAATTAGACTATAGAATCCTAAAGAAAGGGCAATGTGTGGATATACTCATGTTGATTATAAACAATATTCTGCATAATAATCTTAAATATTCTTTTAAATGAAGAGGAACACAAACAAAATATATAATTTATAAGTTATAGAAATCTGCTAGTAATACCATGCTGGTCAGAAGGCACACTACTTCTGCTACAAATGCAAATATACTGTATTGTATAGTTATGTAGATGGTTTGAAATAACTAGTCATGAATGTTTAGAAATTATTTTTTGCAATTAATATTCATATTTCTGATTTTTTTTATTCTTCATATTTGAAAAAAAAACTCACAAATCCAGGAACTTGTAAACTGAGAACTACATATATTTTCAGATTTTTTAATAGGAAAATTTTTATTACCTAAATAAAAATTTTCAATATAAATTATTGCCAATATACAGAATGTCAGAGACTAACAACTAGCATGTTATTGTATTTATTACTTAATACTGCTTTATGAAATGAGAATCTTTTCAATAAAACTAATGAAAAATCTTGCATTCTTTCTTACTTTTATAACTTTAAAAAGTTTTAATTATTAGAAAAATTTTACATCATCAAATATAACTGAATATAATCAGTGGCACATTTACTATTAGGTGCACTTGGCAAACACTTAGAATGATTTTTGGATCACCTGAAAATCAATCCTATTTTTTATTTTATTTATGATATCAAAAGTGTCTAAATCTTTTAATGCCTAGGGCCTCAAGAGAGATAAATGTGCCACTGAATATAATATAGAAAATAAATTGCTCCCTTTCATAATGCAATAAATAAATTTGCTCTTGATAGGCAGAAATATATTTTATTAATTACATGATGACCTTAAGATTCATATAACTATTTTCAGCCTTCCTAAATAGTAAAATTTTACTAATTAGGAATGCTGAAGATCTACATATCAAAAGCTTGCTTATTCATTAAAATTAATATTTATGTGATTAAAGTTTGCATCTTTCCTTAAATTCAATTCATGATAACATCATATTAGAAAACATGCTTTGAAATATGAAGCTATGTATCTATTGTATCTGCAGAAATTGTACTCAAAGTATAAGTCTATTCAAAATATATGCTTTGTGATATACTTGAATTTAATTTATAAATCATCTGTTGTTTTGTTGATATAATGTCCATTAAATGATTTTCATATCTAATTTTACAAGGAATTTATAAGAAAGAGAATAAAGAATTAACTAAAAATAGAACTTTTAATATAAAAAAGAAACTGATCCTAAATACTATTACTAAAATAATTTCCAGAATAAAAAATTATAATCAACATTTAATTCAGTACCTTTTGTCATTTATAAGATGCCATCATTCTTACTTTCTTTAAATTTTCAAAATAAATAAAAATTATTAAAAAATTTTGAGACATCATATACACATTTATTAATGGCATTAATATATTATCACTGATTTAATAAAAAATTATAAAATTATTGTTTTGTTTATTATAAAAATAAATAATAAGTAAAAATAAAAGATATAAAATAATGAATATTAATATTGATTATAAAATTTTCAAAGTAGGTTTGTTAATAAAAAGTAATATTATAAATTTTATATTTCTGTATTAATTAATTGGAAAATTTATAACTTCTAAACAATTGTATTATTGAAAAATAATAAACAGAAAATTTTTTTTAAAATAGATTAATTTTTCAAATGTTTTAAGATTTCAAGATAACAGGACATTTTAAATTTAATTAAATTTAACATTCATTACATAGATGATTTAATTAAAAAAATTTGATTAATAATCAATAAAGTTTCAGTAAATATTTAATAATTGATAAATTTTTACTCACTTTTTCATAAATAAAAAATTTTTAATTTCTTATGAAACAAAGATTTTATATATGCATTATAATAAAAGCTATCTTTACTGTAATATTCTTAAAACAGATTTAACTTTTGCTTAAAACAATTCTCTCAAAATTAATATATACAACAATTACAGGTAATCTTCAACTTACAACCATTTATATTTATGATGGTGATGTTATCAATAAATTCTATGATTGGTAATATAATTTATATGGATTCAAGTCCCTAAGCAATAATTTGATATATACAGGAAGCATCCTTTCTGTAGCTTGTTTGAGTTCATTATATTTATTAATTAAGATAATGTATAGTATCTTAGCAAATGTTAGTAGTGAGGAATTATAAATTTTGGACATTAACAATGTATGACTTTTCAGAATTACAATAGCAGGGTTTGAAACTGAATCAGGTCATAACTCAAGATCTATCTATATATACATTTTTTCAAAGCTGTCCAAGGTTAAAGGTTCTCCAAGTTTATCTCATATTACTGAAAAACTTGGAATAAATGAAGCTTTTAAAAAAAATTTATTTGAAATTTCTGATTTCAATTATTTAATAGAATATGAGACTATATATATTAAATATAAGCCATATTCATATTACAAAATAAATAAATAAAATTCATTCTGATTTAACCCCCCAAAATTTTAAGATTTGTTTGTTCAAGAAATTGTGATCATTCCTTTGCTACAAAAATTCACACAATCATTTTTAAAGACCAAAACTTCAATTGCCATTGCTTCTTTCTGCTTCTCTATATTGTTCTAAGAAAGAAAGACAAATGTCTGAAAGATATTTGTACATATAATTATTTCTACATCAACTAAATTTGATTCTATAATGAGAGAGAAAATAACTTTAATTACAGCTTGTCATCTAACATGAAATATCAAGACTATATCGTACACAGTATATATAATATGCTACTTACTTTTTTATGTATTATTTGAGCATAACCTATTCAGTGAAAATCAATTACTCAAAGATTATAAGAAGGAATATTTATTTTTATTTATTTTTTATATATAGTAATTTTTGAAAATTCTTTAGAATATGGGACTGAGGGAAAAACTACTGAGATTTTCTTAAAAAAATATAGTAGTTCTGTAAATAAATAGACTCTACTTAGTTCATACAAAAAAGAAAAGATAGAAATAAGAAAAGATAGCATTTTTAGCAGATAAATGGTATTTATTTAAAAAAATTAAACTTTAATTGAAATGCTTTCAATAAAGTTAATTTTTTAAATAAAATGCAGTTTATCTTGATAAAATTTTGTCCTTTCCTATTTAGAAAGAAGTTATTTCAATTATTAATTATAGCAATAATTTATCTTTTTAATTTAGCAATAAATTTAAATATCAATTTTTTAAATTATTGATAGATTACATAAATTTCAATAATTAATTTTACTATATTAAAATTTTAATTTAAATAACTTATCAATTCCAAAATTGTTTTATATTTAAAAATAAACTATGAAAAATGTCCAATTATCTTGAAAACTACTCCAATTATAATAATACTATACAACTATTTACAAAATATTTTAAGCTAAAATAATTTTATTTTCATGATAATTTAGTAATAATATTATATATTTTAGAAGATTGCTGAAATATATCTTGATCTTTACTATTTTTTAACAAAGACACTTTTTTTAAAAGAACTTCTCTACCAAAATAACCAAAAATGAGAACAAATAATGTTTCTGGACAAGGTGCCTTATGCTCCATAGGAAGGTCACTTATCTGAAGATTAAGCTCTGAAGCAGTGCTCATGACATTCGATAAAAGTGTTAGCAATCGTAAACAAATTTCAAAGTTACTTTTCTCATCTAGAAAACTATATAGTTTCACTGGTGCCTGTAAATAATATTTAAAGAAACATTATAAAGAATACATTATAATGAATTATCTAAAAATAATAATTTAGTTTCAAATTTATTACATTTAAATTAATTTAAATAAAAAATTTATTAGTGATCAATTTTAGTTAAGATAATCATCAAATAAAATTCAATTATAATTTTTATTGAGATTAAAATGTGAAGAAGTAACCTAAGATGTGAAGAAGTAAATGTATTTCAACTGGGGATAGTTGAAAATGTTTTTGATAAATTAATTTAAAGTACTTTCAGGTTTAAACCCATCATCAGTAAATACACATTAAAAGCGCAACAGAATGGAGAGAGTTCCCGGATGCACCGGTCACCTAAAGCTCTGCCTATACAATGATAAATTACATGAACACATTCCCGACTGCCAGAAAAAATAAACAAACCCGACACACGAAAAAAGTTTTTTGGTTCGGCTTTGAAGCTTGTGTTTTGTGTTTTTATTTTGTTTCCCGAACCTGGTCTCTGTTTACTGTGGAACTTTTCTTTAATCCTGGATATAAATCTATATTTATGGATTAATTGGATTAATTGGTAAGCCAATTGAATATTCTCATAACTTTCTATAGGAATGTAAATAAATTTTGGCAAAAATTTTGCACAAATTTAATAATTAGGTAACAGTTATGTTCATTGCTGGCATATGGCAGCAATTAATTTTTGTCTTTACTAGTAAGTCAATGATATTCAGCAGTAAATTTGATACAAAATCAGAGAAAGAATAGGCAAAAAAATCATAAAAGCAATCAATTCTTTATATTAAGAATTGTCCAGCTTCTTTGATACAGCAATTCAAATTTTCTAAAAACTTCTGATTGGAAGGCTGGACTATGGTTGAAGAGGAGGTTTTAGATGAAATTAGAATTGAACAAGGAGGATGCTACAGAATTAAAGTTAAAATGAAGTAAGTGGCAAAGCTGTATAAAACTTGGATATGAAAAATACATATCTGATGAATTCAGTTCTTTAAAAATCACTGATTAAACCTCTAAAATACAATATATTATGATTTGTGAGATTATAAGTGATATCTTTGGCATTGAAGAACTATAAAGAATTACCCTGCTTGAATATTTATACAAGCTAAAATAGCTAGTAATAAAAATAGTGAATCTATGTCAAGCTTCTTTAGAAAATCAAAAATGTTGCACAGGATTAGAGAATACCTGCATGCAGTACACAAATTTAAAAATATTTTGCTGCAAGTAAATGCCATATATTAATAGCCATAAAAACTAGACAACATTTGCCATCTGAAGTAAAAAAAAATAATAATACAGGTCACAATTATCTATGATTTTTATTTCCAATTAATCTCATTTTCACATGATCATATTGCCAACTTCTATGCTTTAAACTGTGATTGTTATTTTTAATTGAGCTTCTCAGAAACCAAACTAATTAACTTCATTTTTTGTAAATTTCTCAATTTTAGCACCAGAGCATAAAATTAGTGTAAACATGTGCTTGGGTATTAAAATCAAGAAATTTACAAAAATGGAGTTAATCAGTTTGATTTCTAAGAAGCTCAATTGATGTCTTCATTATTCTGTCTTTAAACATAAAAATGATAAAATTATAACTTAATCTCATTAACCTGTTTTTGTTACTTTCTTTTTTTTTAAACTTTATTAATTGGGGACCATTCATGGCCTATAGGTTGCAGTTGGATAATCCTAATTTACATCATTAAATTAGTAACAGAATATCTGATTATCTGGAATTTTTTTTATAGAACAAATTGAGAATCCAGAACAAGAAAAATCTATTAAAATATGAATTAGAGATTATACATTATATAAAACAAGATAAAATTGTTTTAAACTTTAGTCAAATTATAATAATATTAATCAACTAATAATGGAATGATTTTTTTATAATAGTAAAAATATCTTTGCAAATTAAAAAAAAACAGTTATAAATTTGTACAGATTATTAAAGTGAAAATTTGTAAAATGAAGGAAACTTATTCCTACATTATTATTATAACTGTATATCTTAATATTTCTATATTACTAAAATGCTGTTTTCCTAAAGTGTCTTAGTTAATTTTAAAAAATAATAATGAAAATAAGTTTTACAATGATAAATGTGCACTGGATAGCAAATGATTCCGTAGGATCATCTTCACTCCAATCCACTAGTTAGAATAGTTAAGTATGTGCCATAAAACTTTACTTCAGATTTTTTAAATCTGAAGTAAAGTTTTTTAAAATATAATTTTCAAAATTTGATAATATACTTAGCACCACATTATAATATTACTTTAATATGACATTACAATTGAAAACACAATTAGGATTATATATTTATTATTAAACTTGCATTATTACTTTGAAGTTATGAAACTAAAAAGAGCTATGGTGAATGGACTTCAGTAAAACTATATTCTTTACAAATTAATTTTGTAGATTGAAATTTAAAGCCATAATAATCAATACTAATTTTGTTTTATAATTTTTTATTAAACAAAAAATAATTATAATGAAAAATGCTTTGTAAGAACATAAAAATGCAAATATGAATTAAAAATGAATCACTTATGAAAAATGGGAGAACAATGGAATTTTAACGCTTTAATTGGTTTTTTGGAAAGTTTTAAATATTATGTCTTAAAAAATTTAAAGTGTATGAAAAGTTATTTTGATTCTGAAAATTTTTGAAAGTTTAACTAAAACTTACTTTTTCCTTCCAAAATTTCAAAACTATCCAATTTGGAGATTCTTAAAAAATGATAGATACAAAAACAAACTTTTTCAAGCTCTACAGATATTTGAAATATTATGAGTATGGAAGAGTTTTAGTTTTTATATCTATCATTTTTTAAGATCTCCAAATAATTCATTTAGTTATAAATATTTTAATGTGAAAGACACATTTTAGTTATAAATGTGGAAACATTTATAACTAAATATTTCCCCATTAAAATATAGTTCAGTCAAAACAATTTACTCACAAGGAGAGGACACAGCTGACTACCCACCGATTTTGATGAAATGGAACTGATGTAATAAAGAAAAAAAATATGCAATACA
>WUQG02001093.1:0-12352 GCA_011317285.2 Androctonus mauritanicus | reverse complement strand
TTTTTTTCGATATATAGAAACAAATTTCAATGGAAATTTCACAGGACTAACAAAAAACTTCGATATACGGAGAATTTTGATATATAGAAGTTCGATATATGGAGGTCCGACTGTATATCATTTACATAGCATGTAGAGAACATCAAATTTTATGTAAATTATTGTAATACAGTATGTTCAGACACTAACTATACACCTATATGACTATAATACATACATAAGTATATAGTTACTTTTCAAACACACTGTATTTTAACTTTTATCAAAATTATTTCTATAGTACTACTTATAGGTACATCTATTTTATTGAGAATAATATTTATCAACAAATATTTCTAGTCAAACATCCCTAATGAACTAATTTGGAGTTAAATTGTTATTTGGTAATTATTAATCAAACTTAGTGCCATCATCTGTTGGGTTAATAATTAATTTAAATTTAGACTAAGCTAGCAGCATAATTGGTTAATAACTGAACCTTAATTTTTACTATTTTTCTGAAATTAAAAATCTCACTACCAACCTGGAGTCAAATAGAACTTTGGGTTACTTTCCCAATGTCTTAACTAATTAGATTACTATGACCTCAGACAGATTTTCATCTCTAGAAGCTTATATTACAACAAATTTAGAAACTTATCAGACTAAACCAACACTAGTCTCTCAGGCAAGATATCTAAGTAGCTATGGCAATTAATGGATAGATTGATTTGGTTCAAATTAGATAATATATTTTAATAAAAATTACTAGGGGAATATACAGTCAAACCTTGATAACTCGAATTGTCAAGGGATGTTAAAATAATTTCGACTTATTGAAAATTCAAGTTATAGAAATGCTGTTAAATTTGCCAATATACTGCAAATTATTGTCGTATAATAATAATGTAGGCCTATGTAGACGCACAGTATCCACTGTACGTATAGTATTTTTATACGCCGATAATTTTATCCATTCTCAGGGCTGATTTTAATGAAATCTGTACCCAAATTAGGAATAATAAAAAATGTAACATAAAAAGTTGTATGTTATTAGGGTAAAAAATACTGTTTTTGTTCATGCACTTATTGTTAACCTTTTTAGACAAAAAAAAATTGATTTCAGATCTCAGAACAAAGACTTAACACTGTAGAGATTACAATGTATGGGTACTTTCACATGCATTTACAGTGAGAACGAAATTGAAGTTAGAACAGTCAGATGCCTGTTTCTGGCATCTGATCAGTGATGCCAGTCAAAGTGCATCTGAATGTCAGGCTATATTGGTCACTTTTAACAATTTGGCAATTATAGTATGACGAACGCAGCAGTTTATTCAAAATCAAATTCTCCTAATGATGGCTTGTCATACAAAAATAGAAAATTAATACATAATCTGTAATTATTGTATCTAAGAAATTTAAATTTGAGTTATAGAATAAACAAAATTTCTGGGAACATAAATTAAGTTTCGCGATATCGAATAATTCGACTTGTAGAAATTCAACTTAAAGAGACGAATACAAATGTATATTATTGGAAGGCCATTCGGAAAATGAGAATTGCTTCGACTTATCGAAAATTCGAGTAATAGAGGTTCGAGTTATCAAGGTTCGACTGTATTAAAATAATATACATTGGCAGCTATTTAAAAAAAAAATATTTTTAATATTTTATTTGTTTTTTGTAAAATTTAAAATTCAAGTATGAACAGCACTATGGCAGGAAATTCACAAATATAAAAAGAACTCAAATAAGCGAGAAATTAAACATAGGAAGAAGCACTTTCGATTTATTTTAAATCATCCTCAGCTTCCAGAATTAGAATAACAAACGAATTCTAAAGAACGTGCAATTCAAAAATAACTATGGTAACATATTAATAACAAAAGAAACATAAAATATGAATAAATACATAATTTCTTAAGTACAAATACAAATTCACAATATTTAACATAATTAAATTAAGAGTAAAAATAACTCATGAACACGGCAAACACTTTTTATATTCGTAAATTTCCTGCCATAGTGCTGTTCATACTTGAATTTTATTGTTTTTGGCAGTGTAATTATAATTATTTAATTTTAGTAAAATTTAAAACTTATAAAACTATTATAAAATTATCACTGATTATTTTATAAAAGTATATCACAATGAATAACAATTTGCTTGCTAAATTTCTGAAACAGATACAATCTGACGATAATTTTGGCAAAAAAAATATTAATGAAAAATTGAAATAAGATTTTCATATAGGTGCTCCCTGACTTATGTAACATTTAAATTTCTGAAAACATTACCTGAAATTTACATAAAATATTAAGCAATTATTATGGTAAAATTAAAATCATTTTATTATACTATATTTGTACAAGACAACAAAAGATACATTATGATACTTGTTATATTTATATGCAATACAGCTTCTCCCCAACATTCATAATACTTGACTTATGTAAATTTGACTTTATGTAAAATATTTTCCATGACTCTCTTAATATTTTTTCAGATATAAAACATAAACATCTACTGTATGTGTAGGTTATAGGTTTGAATATCTTAGTTTATATTACAGAAAAAATGATATTACTTGATTTATGTTTTTGTATATTATTTCTCAATCTTAAGTATCATATTACTGGTACAATATTGATCCATGTGTCATTATCTCCCTTTCAGTCACAGAAAAATTGGAATCACAATGTTGTATAAATGCAATTAATATAGTCACATAGCCCCAGGAATTTTTAATCCAGAATTTTTATTAAATTATTTTTCCTACTTATGCAAAATTCAATTTGTGTAAATTTCCAAAAACATAAGGCTTACCTAAGTTGGGAATGGCTATATATCAAGGCATCTCAAACTTTTCTACTTGGTGACCCCATTTACCTGAGCAAATATTTTTGCAACTCTGGGTATAGAAACCTGTATAAATTGGGAATATGAATTTAAAGCATTTGCTGATAATAAATCATAAAGAAAATTTATTCAAAAACAATTATTTGGTATACATACAAATATAATTCACAGACATATTATACATGTAGTGTTGCAAACTGATTTTGAATTAATTTTTGGATGTTGCACTCCAGAAATTTTTCAGTTTTGCTAAAATTTCTGCAACCCCCAAACTTAGTTACGTGACTCCATATGGGATTGGAACCCACACTTTGAGAAGCTATGCTGTATACGATATTACAATATACAGCATTATCAGTAATGGTATTAACTCTCATTAAATTGCTGTCCTAATCATAGTTATTACATTAGCATATAAAAGTATAGTATTGCATTGTATATTAAATTATTAAAAATTTGCAAACCCAGAAATTGTCAAGTTGAGCACAGTCAAACTTTACAATAAACTCTAATTTTTAAGTTCAGTTTGACACTTATCTTTAAAAATTGAATTTGATCTAAATAGTTTCTTTACTATACAAGAAAAAAGTACCATCAGTATTGCAGTCTGTATCTATATTTTTATATAAACTTAATTTATTAATAAATTTATAATAAATTTTTTCATGATTTTAAGTTATCACTAACATTATAGCATTTTAATGGTAAAAACTGAGCAGGTAAATTCAATATTTTTGAGTTTGAGAAGTAGAATAAAATAACCTGAAGCTTTTTTAATTCAAATTTTCTTAATTTTTATTAAAATATAATAAAAACAATAATAAAATAGTATAGACTTCCATAATAGCAAACTTCATTATAAATACAATTGATGACATCTCTCTAATCATAGAAAAAAGGAATTTTCTAATAGAGGAGATTTTCATGTATAGGATCATAAAGTACCAGATTATATTGCAGTTTGAAAATTTTGAGCAGAGTCAGGTTTTATTTTGAAGTCTGAATCTTGACTTGATATGAGTTTTGAACATTTAATTTATTTCTATAAAAATTTAAAGATTTATAAAATATTTTTGATTTTTTTTTTATATAAAATTCAAATTATATAAGCCAGGGAGTATCTATAATTTAACATTTGAATGATATTTTCTTTCTTGTTTAAATTTTTAAATTGTTTTTCTTCCAAAATAGTAAAATTCAAAAAGTTTTTTATTAAATATAATAAAAATAGCTCCTATACATAACAACAAAAGATTATTTTAAATAACAAATTAGTCTTTGAAAAATATTTGAAATGATTGATAAATAATAATAGCACAATGTTTCAAATTAGAACAAAACAGTTTATTTGTTAAAAAGTAGACATTTTAATGTAAATATACAAGTAGTCCTTAGTTTATGACAAAGTTCAGTTTTGAATCTTGCCATTTAAGTTGGAATGGTCATAAGTCACAGATTTCAAAATTTATGATTTCTTACTATTAATATTTACTAGAACATTATACATTATTTTAATAAATATAATGAACACAAAACTACAAGAACTAGATACAAAAAAGAATGCTTTCCCTTTATCAGACCATTGGGTAGGGACATAATCCCATGGCATTGCATTGATCAGTTACAAATTTATTGATTACATTACCGTTGTATGAAGGTCAAAAGTTGAGGACTACCTGTACTTTAATTGTAATTTAAATTAGTTTAATTTATAAAATGAGAAGTTTTACTTATAAAGATATACTTTGTGATAAATTTTGTTTTAAATCAATGAAATTTACAGTTCAATAAAATTCAATCTTTTCTTATATACAATACATGATATTTCTTATAATATACATTGCATCTTATTCCCAAAATATTGTGTAAGGGAATAAAATACTTTTATAATAAAATTGAAGATTAGCTTTTAGATTTTTATAATTCAGAACTAACAGTTCTGAACATTATTGACAAAGTTTAAAAATTAGTCTGATTTCATCCTGTGATCTCAATTAGAAAATCATTAGACAATGAATCAATTTTATAAAAAGTAAAATTGATATTTAAAAAATAATTTTCAGAAAAAAAAAATTAATTATTTTCATATTGCTATTTGGAATTTCACAATTAAAAATATAAGAATAAATGATATACTCAAATGCATTTGACCCTGAATAACTTTTTCTTTATCATTCCTTTATCTTATATTTAGTTTTTGCAAGAATAAAATCAGATAATATAGTCTGATGATTTTTTTATGCAAGAATCTAAAAATGTATATCCTATTGTGTATTAAAGATTCTTTATAAATATTTATAACTGAATATTTTGTGAGAAGAGAAATATATCTATTATATTTCTATGTAACACATTTTTTATAATAGATATGTTTAAGCAGGATGAAATTAAGGATTCAAATGTTGACAAAAGATTTGAATGAATATAACTGCAGAAAGATTTTAAATTTATTAATAATTGTAAAATTCAAATTGATAATTTGTGAATTATTTGTTTATAAAATATTAATATGTGAATATTGCAAACTTTTCAATTCTTATTTTAATTATAGGTGGTATTAATTCACTGTATATAATTTAGTTATAATCAATTCATTTTATACAAAATTAGTGATGTCATTTGGATTTCAACTTAATATAGGACTATATATCTGATGGTAAATGTTTTCAGATATTCAAATTGTGGTGCATATTTTTACTGCTTATCTTCTTAAATTTGTATTTGAGAAATTTTCAGTTGTATTCAAGTCATCAGTATTATTATTTGATTTAATATATGCTAAAAATATATATATCTATATGCTCTGCATATTAATATTATAATAATTTTATTATAATCTGATCACTTACTAGTTTGGATAAAAGTTGCAAATATAATAATTTTTAATTTCAAAATGAAATAAGCATTATTGCAAAACATACAAAAAAGAATAGTAAATTTTTAAGTTTTATACAAATTATTTAATAGCACATGTCATAGTTAAATTATATATATTTATCCAATCTTGAAAGTCTATATTATTATCCATTTCCATTTAACAGCTGGATAATAGGTTAACTTATATTTTAGACACTCTTATATATGGAGTAATAGGGAGAGGGAGATCCAATAACTCCTATTGTCTGACATTTCTGAGTTATATATAAAAAGTAGCCTAAAAGGTCAACAAAGTAATAATACAGTACTGTATAAGTAAAACTACTGCATAGATGTGATACACAGATATAATAAACACTGTAATGAATGTAAATAAATGATGATAAAGGAGAGAAGCCTCTATTATCATTTAATTAAACTATTAATTTTAAATATTCCTATTACAGAAAAAATGTTCAAAACCAACAAGTTTTCATTTATTTTCAAAATCTGAACATAGATTTAGAGCATACTGTATTTAATTTATATTTATTGAAAAATGATTTTTAAAAAAGAGAATTAAATTTTTTTTAGATATATTTGAAGTAATTATAAAAACTCATTCTATTAAACACATAATATATATATATATAACAAGCACTGCAATTTTTCTCCTATTTAGTGCTTATATTTTAGAATTGAAAATATTAGATATTTTTTAACCTTTAAAAATTTTTAATCTAATACTATTTTAAATTTATTGATAAATTTAATATTTTCTTACATCTATTTTAACATTAGAAAAATTTTATATAAAAAAAATTTTGTCCTAAATTGAATTTTAATAATTTTTCTTTCAAAAAAAGTTTGAGTTTAGAAATTAAAAAGTGTTAAAAAAAATTGAAAAATTGTTTTTAAATAAGAATGGTTACTACAATAGTTCAATAAGTGCAAAACTTGCACTCATGAACTATTATAGCAATGAGTGCAGTTTGTATTAAGATTTTGCTAAAATAAGTTTGGTTTTTGATTTAAATATTAGAAAAATTATTTTGACTTACTAAAAATTCATTTCTATTTGATTATTAATAAAATATTTGCATATGACTTTACTAAAAAATTTTATATAGATTAAGTAGTTTCAGAAAATAGATTTGATGTAAATTTTCACGAAGAAAATTATCAAACACAAAGCTTACATCAAATAAAAAATTCAATCATTGTATAATATAAAGAATAATATTTTTCTGTATAAAATGCCATAATAATGGATTAAATTATTGTTATATTTTTTTCTGAATGAATCATGATCAATTTATATATTGTCCATGTCTTTATATTTTGTCATTATTGAGTATGGTTAATAATTTTTATTTCATTGTCCCAAAGTTGCATGATTTCTATAACATCTAAATTACTGATTGAAAGCAGCAGCTCCATCATAAATAATTGGGTGTATTGATTTAGATGATTATGGAATTAGTTACTGTGATAGTTAAGGATTTGAATTTTCATGTATTTTGTTTGATTATATATAAAATGAATAGAAATAAAACACTGCCATTTTTATAACACTCAAGTAGAGACTTGAAGTGTTGATTGATTGCACAAATCATAAGGTTAAACTGATGAAGAATCACTATTTGTTCATCCACATAAAACATCAATTGTATTCTTATGAAAATAACTATTATTGTGCAAATTTTTTTTGCCTACAGTTCAAATTTTAGAGAGTGTAACTTCTGTATATAATTAAATTTACTTATAGAATATCATTGAATAATAATGAATATCATTATTGAATAATTTTTATTATGTGATACTTTTCATTTGTTATTATTTGATATATCAAGAATAATACCTCATTTCATTTGCAGCATAATTATTGTTAGTGTATCTGTCCAGTAATGAATTTTTTTTTTTTAACAAAAGAAATTTGGCTAGATATGTTGCTTTTAATATCATAACTTCTGTAATAATTAAGTGCTAAAACTTTATAGATGGTACAAATACCTTTTTACATAATGTTTGTATTTCTCTAAGGACTGCCAAAAATCCGTTTCAAGAAGCCTGAGGCTTCACTAAAATAGAAATGCTGCAGGTACAGCAACATTGCCAGTCTAAACTGGATCATAAAGTTAGAAAATGCTAACACTGAATATGAGCTATTGTTTGGTCACATATTATTATATTATATAATTAACATTTTAAATTAATGATAATTATATGAGGATATAGGATATTCATTCTCTGGGGAACAAAGCTGGGTATTTAGTTCAAATTGGAAATGATGTAAAAAATATATTACATGGGAATATAAAAGTTTTAATAATTGCTTAGTATTAAAGCACTGATGGCACTTCCATTTCATTTCCTTAATGCCTTTCAACATTGAGTCCATTTTTTTTTTTTTTTTTAATATCCCTCCCCAAAATATACTAGAATTTTTAAATAAATTGTCACTAGAATAAAAATCTTTGTCTTCCCAATAATTGCAGTGTCTGAGTGATTGTTAAGAATGAATGTGGACAAACAAGTGATTTGCTTTATGTATGAATTGCATTTATGATCTTGTTATTAGTAAATGAACAAAAGGTGTTTTATACTGGAACATAATGATGAAAATGTACATTATATTGCATTTAAATTAGTTGTAAAAGCTAAAACTGCATTTTTTCAATTGAATATAATATTTCAAATACTCCAAAAAAATTTTATGATCATGAAATGTATTTTGATTTGTTTAAAAAAAAATGAAAAAGTTAATATTTTATCAATCTTAAAAATCTGGAGTATTTTATACAGAGATTGTAATTAAATTATTCTTTGCACAAACTTTGTACCATATTGTGAATTGTTTGTTATTGTTAGAATTATGTTGTCAATTGTCCAATTAATTATCATGGTTAGGATTGATTATCTGGATGAAGAAATAAAACTTAGTGGTGGTATCTTGCAATGTCTTACCACTAATAAATTATTGTCCAGTTTATTTACATTGCATAGTAAACTTTTTGATCATTATACTGATGTCATTCTTATCATATTAACATTTTTTAAATATAAGACATTAATATACATTTTGACAGTTTAATCACAAACCACAAATGTAAATTTAAATTTAAAAAAACTGTATAAAACTCTGTAAAATAATCATATTTCTAAGACTGAATAAATAAAACTAAAAAAAGTTTTTTCCATCCTTTAAAATAATTTACACCAAAAGATTTTACTTTAAAAATTTTGTCTGTCTCATTTATTTAATATTTTTTTTATATTTATAAATTTTTAAGAAAATCAATAAAAATAATTATGAATTTTTATACTTTTCAGTTTTATGCATATTTTATTATAAATATAACTAAATCTAAATTCTATATGAATAAGTTTATTAGCAAAGCAGATTAAATTAAATTACTGTTTATAGTGATTTATATTCTCTTGGTAAAATTTTAGCAGCAATTTTACCACTCATGATTGCTATAATCTTTAACATAGCAGTGTCTGGGATATTCTAAATGGAAAAAATTTCTCAATGCTTGATTTTTTCCTATAATTATGCAACATATTTAACCAAATAGATGATAAAATTGTTTGTGTACAACGGTTTCCAGTTTGGTCCAGTCTTATTTTGTGATTAGGACATGGTTGTAGATTCGCTGCATTTTATATACTACATATTTGTTTTTAAAAATATAATCATAGATTTCAGCAAATGTTTAAATAGTTTATTGTTGATTTCTTTTTTTGAATTATTTGAATAATATAGAATTGGAAATTTGGATTAAAATGTACATAGAGAATTGGATGGTTTGATTAAATATATATAGTTAATCATATAAAGATAAAACTCTCCTCAAAATTGATAATGTAGGGATAATTAATAAGTTTGTTAAAACATGAACAGATAATCGTGTACTGGTAAAATTACTGCTGAAATTGATATTGTATGGGCTGCTTTATAGCTCAATATGAATTGAAAGATTGATAATTCTCAAATATATAATAAATATCCAGCTTAAAAAATGCATATAGCATTGAAGAATGATTATTAATGTTGTGAACTTTTTATATTAAATGAATTTTTAGATAATGGATAATTAATAAAAAGAGCAGTACAGCACTAGGCAGAACATTCTGCCTAGTGCTGCTCTTTTTATTTCTTTTTTATAAGTGGCAGAATGTCTACAACCATGGATAATTAGTAATTCATACATTTATTATAATGAAAATTGTTAAATCATTGTTTTCCTACAGACAAGTTATGAATTTTATTGAAGAAATTCACTCCAGCAGATATAAATTAATGCTAAGACTTATTATAAGCATCATAAAAATTTATTATTTAATTATATAAACAATTTACATTTTTTAAATCTATAAAAAAAATCTCTGCTCTCAAATTTTTAAGTTTCATTTGGTGTGTGTAAAATTTTTAAAAATATTCTATCAGTTTAATAATATAGTTGAGAATAAATTTAAAATAAAATAATTTCCAGGTATATAATGAAAATACAGATTATTTAAATATCAGTTATAATACAATTTTTCAATATTTTGAAATTATTTAAGATTATCATTTAAAAAAAATTCAAAATTGTATACATATACAAGAATTTAAATTATGATTCTGATATTTTTTAATTATAAAAATAATTTTGAGATCAAATGGAATTAAGAAAATATATGCATTTGCTTAATGAATTCAAAAAACTTGTAGCATACAAGTACAATAGAATTATATTGTTACAAATCAAATTGCATTCGTAATAATCAATGTTTTGCTATACTGAAAATGTTCCATTAATGAGATAATTTTGTTGTTGATGGAAATTACTTCTAAAATCAAATTGGTTTCAATGGGCAGGTAGAATGTAATAACCTCTTGCTAGTAAAGACTACTAATTCATAAATGACATAAATTTATTAAATACATATAGATAGTAAATAAATCTATAATGCTAAATTTTATATGCATTTCCTCTACTTTCAAAAAATTTATGGTACGTTTCTTATAAAAAATTTTTGTACAAATCAGGAATGTTTTTGATCTTTTGACTCTTTGTAAATTTACTTACAAAAAAATTAAATACTATATTAGCCAGTACCAGAAAAATTTGATTTGTTTACATTCTATGATTTTAAATATGTTCTTTTAAGTGCAAACATCCTATTATTGGTTCAGTCAATTTTTTTTCTATTGCTTCATACTGGTTACAGACCAAAGAAATTATATATTCATATATTACTCTATTAAAAAATAAAAATATAGCAAACTTGTCTAAGCTGGACACTGTACAAGCCAGAAACCTGCTCAACACGGAAAATATTTTTATTCCCAAACTTCCATAGAAATAGCAAAGAAAATATCTGTATAATGCAGAATATCTAACATGGGAATGGAAAGCATTTTAAAATTTCACTGAATAAAAAAAAAATCTGCATAAGATGGGGGAAAAAAGTGTTTGACTTTGAAACCATTGGTCAAACCTGAACAAGGAATGGAAGAATTTTCTGTAGTATCACACCTTGATGAAATTCAGACATTTATAGGACAACTTGACTAATTATGCAAATAAATACTGAAGAATATGTTAACATTGATAAAACTTTTTAATAGAGGCAGGTTATCAAAATGATTTAATCCAGTCAAGAAAAAAAAAGATGATGGCAATGAAAAAGGGTTTAGAAAAAACTTTCCAGAAACAGAAAAAATAAGAAATTTTGCTAATGCTATGAATAAATTGGTTGTTTATAAGAATTTTCTAGACATTTCAGTTGCATGCAAATTACTGATAAATTTTTGCAAATACATACAATGATGGAAAGAGAAGCATGTTTTAAGTAAACATGTAAAACAAAAAACTCTTGACAAAATGTGGAAGTTGAAACTCTTGTAATTTTTGTACTTAAAGTGAAATTTTAAAATAAAACTTCTAGTTGTCCTATTTGTTGCATTTTTTTCTAATATAGCATTATAGATCCAGTTTATTTGCTTTTCAAAAATACCCTATGCATTTTATTATATAGGGTAATAAAATAATTTGATTCTGTATTTTATTTATATATTACCAAAATAAGTACTGTTACAATAATAATTTATTGTAAATGCATTAAATGTTTGTTTATGCCAGAGTGAACCAGTATAAACTGGAAAACTGTCTAAGGCAGAAAAATTTTCTAGTCCCTTGGGATTCCAACTTAGGCAAATTTTACTATATCTTCATAAATAATTTCTACTATACTTGAAGAAATTATATATTGAACTACAGTAGAACCTCTATATTCGGACACATCTGTATTCGTAAAATCCAGTATTCAGAAAAAAATTTTGAAGGAAAACTGTGTTGATATTCGCATATATCACTATATTTGGAACAATATCAGTAATCTCTTGTTGCCAGCTTGGGCAACTTTTTTTGCTTTGCAATCTTTAGGCTACTTTCTAAGTAGCAGTTTTTGCAAATGTTTTGATAAATTTTCTGACAACACTTGTTTTTTGGCAGTTGAGAATCTGTCATTGCGTTTTGTGATTCTCATGGCTTGATCATTATTTTTTGTGTAGCTTTGCATTATTTTTATTAATCTACTGTATATTATATTATCAGAAATAGGTAATCATGGAAAATGAAGAAAGAAAATCCAAAAGAAAG
>WUQG02001082.1:0-12353 GCA_011317285.2 Androctonus mauritanicus | reverse complement strand
AAAACTTTTTAATATAAAATCTGAAGTTCAATAGATTAACGAAATAATATACAGCACTACAGCACAATACTCAATAGCCACCACTAATTTAGTAAAAATCTCTGTTAACTGAACAGTCTCATTGAGTCACGTGCCATTACGATCCAATGAGACTGCTCAGTTATCCCCAAATGGTACATCATATAGTAAACTATCACGTGATTATTGTAACCAATGACATCGCTGAAAGGAACAGACACAAGGCTTTTATTATATAGATAGATTTTTGCCTATCTGTTTCTAAAAAATAATTGATTTGGCTTTTCTAAAATTAATTTATAGTAAAAAGCTTAGAATCAATAGCATATGGCAAAAATGATATTTTTAAAAATCACTGTGGATATAGATAACTTTATCAAAGAATCATGAGACAAATCATATGACACACACTGTGGCATATATGAATGTTTTATATGACTATGTAAAAATATTGATGATAACAATTTGCTGCATTAATACTATAATAATAGGTCTCTGACTTCAGTTGTGACTTTGTGATTTTAGAAATATACAGATGTAAGAAACTTTTTTAATTTCCATTGAATTTCCATAAAATGCAAATGAAAAAAATCATTCAATAATTTATTTTTTTTGCAAAAATATCATTTATTGCCTTAAATTTTCTTATCTATGTTTATAAATTTCAATTTGAGACTATATCTATTCATATACAGATGCTCTTCTAGTTACAAACATTCATACTTAAGAATGTGAAATTTCATTTTCAAATTTCAGGAAATTTCAAAAAATTCTTAAAATAATTTTAAACAATATGAAAGCAGAATGCTCTAGCAACCAATATAAGGTAAAATTATATAGTTAATTAACATATTATGATAATATTTCAAGATGATGATTATATCAAAAAATTCTTGTTTTATATTTGGAACTTTTCATTCAAATCTGCAAAAAAACAAACTTTTTAATTGGTCCAGTTGTGAAACATATTACAAAATATAATATTTAAAGTTATTTCAGTATTTTTTGGAGCCAAAATAACAGCAATATCTGAATTATGAACAACTCTATGAAAAAAACATGAATTTTCAGAACTAGACAATTGCCTATATATCGAATTTAAACATTGTTGAACTTATGCAATTTTTGATTTACATGGAAATTTTTTGGATAAATTAAATGTGTAAGTTGGGGATCTACTATATATGGCTATTTAATATATAATAATAATTGTATGTAAAAATAAGTTAGTAGTTACTATAACTATAATTTAATTTACATATATAATATAATTTTGTTCAAAAAAACAAAAATATTTTCAGTTTTAATATTAAATGGAATCTATAACTGATTCATTAAATCACTGTTGATACAGATAATTAAAAATATAAATGTTCAAAAATGTTTCAATTAAAATGCAGTGTTTTTCTAATTATTTGGCTAAAATATTAGAATACTGCTTTAATGCTCATTTCCAAACTCTGGATACCATATTTGGCTCATTAGTATTAAAAACTAAAGCTTTCTTTTGAATTAATTATGGATCTGTAGTAATTATGCAATGCAATCTAATGATCTTTTATTTATTATTTTATAATTTTTTTCTTGGAGTTTAACAATTATTAGTCTAAAATTATTAAATATTTATATTATCCTTACCTTAATTTCTTCAGTAAAAATGGAGACTAACAAAAAATCTTTTATTTTCAAAATTGGATGCTGTCTTGGTATTTTTATAGTTGCTGGAATAAATATTAATAAATACACAATATAAATATATGTATCTTTTAATAGGATTAATATATAAAAATAATCATTTATAACTGAATCATAAAATAGATTTATTCTGTTCTTGTGAACACAATTTTGTTAATAACTTGGATACTTTTTTCAATTTTTTTGTTAATTATAATTAACAATAATTGTTATTTTTGATTTCTATCAATAGTTGGCATATATATGCATTTCATCATATAAATTTCAGTATTTTCTATTTTGTTTCTGGCCCTTATCAAGCAAAATAATAGAAAGTTCATATGGAGTGCTTTAAATATAATGAAATTGTATATACTTAGTTGTCAGATACATGAACTTACAATCAAGTATATTTAGCATATTTTTGGAATATCTTCCTTATAAATAGATATCTTAAAAAAAATAAATCTTGCAATTTATTTAAATATTAAAATTTTAATAAAATTATGAATATTAGTGCACATAAATGTTAATGACATTTCAGGAATTGTGTTTTTGCAAATATATATATATATTTATATATATTTTAAAAAACATAAAAAGTTTTGTTACAAATAATTTAATTTTCAAGTATTTTATGTTTGAAACAACTTTTTCAATAAGGAAATATATATGTAAATAAACTAACGTACAATACCTAACAGTAAAGGTTATAATTTATTATATGAAAATTTTTCTTTTTCATTATCCAATTTGTACTTATTTTTACAAAATTGTGAGATCCTGGAGACCCACTAACCATGTAAATTGATTAATAACAAGGTATTTATATATTTTTTTATATAAAATTGCAATCAATTATCACTATATTTGGCAATAAAATTAAAACAGAAAAGATCTGCGGACGAGGAACTTCTTTCATGCCTTTTCGTTCTTCATCCCTTCTGATTCACATCCACAAAGGTGATTCATTATTAATCATCTAAAAAGGAAATATAAATGCATGTAGTTCTGGGGTAAAAGGTCGTCGTCCCACCGAAAGAAACAGCGGTTTTAGTGAGAACAGTAGAAAAAGAAAGTGCGTCGAAAAGAAGAGTACACATATCTCAGCCATCTCTTTCAATGTGAATCTCAGCTAAAGGTTCTACTGTCAATCATATTCAATGACAATTTACGTTCATCTCCTAGTTTTCCTATCACCTACTCCGGACCATCAATAACTCGAACTACATCATCAGTGTGAATCGAAACATCGATTGGACCTGTAAACTAGAACTGAACTACTATAGTTTGAAAGGTATATCCCTTTTTGCAAATTGTCGGGCCATTTATTGTAAGAACTCTCTCTATGTCAATAAATGGAAGTTTTGGTTTCTTTAACCATAGTCTCTGAATCTCTGGAGCTGTCGCCTCATTACCTATCCTTACCCTCAACGTGCCGTCATTCACAGTTTAGGCCTAACGCCTGTTGTTATCGTCCGTCAGTCTCGAGCGCTTCACAAAATTAAGTAAAAACAAACAAAACTTCAGGCATGTAAATTCATAAACCAAGTTTATTTAGCTGATACCATTATCTGAAATTATGTTTATTTTATTTAGTATGAAAGTTAATTTATTTTAGAAATAACTTTAATAAATTTTGGAATTTATATATATTTAGAAAAATCAATCAAAACAATTTAAAACTTATAATTGTATAAATCTTTTTTGTTTAATTAGAAACAAGAAGAAAATGATCTCCAAATAAATTTATTTATTAACTCATAAATAAATCAAAACTAAAAAATATAAAACTGAGACAAATTTGAGTAATAATAGATATAATATGTTCAAATAAGAATAACTTTTCACTAAAGAAATTAAAAGAAAAAATTGGCAGATGCAAAATTTATAAAAGTAACTTGATTTTTAGGCAAGTTTGCAATAAGAAACAATGAATTATGGAGAGATTTCTATGAAAGTTTGTCATTATATTTTAATATTCATTGAAATGTAATTCTGTAATTTGTTTTCAATCATTAAATACTCCATATAAATAAAAAGGTAATCATAAATTCAACTATTTTTTTTATATTTGTTAGTATATTTCATTATATATGCATTATTTGAATTTCATCATTTTCATATATTGTTTAAACTACAATCTTAGATTTATATTTTTCCTCTGCTCTGTTGCTTCTAGGACCATGGAATTTTCCTTTATGGAATATTATAGAAACTTTGCTTTCTCATTTATTAGCAAACATTTTTTGAATTGCATTTATAAGAAAATCATGCTATTATGAAAGTACTATTTCATTTTATATTGGATGGATGGTAAAGTAAAATGGTAAAGTAGTCACTTATCACCTTGGAAGATCTGGATCTTAAGGTAGCCACACACGATCAGTTTTGTCACCCGTTCTGCTTGAACAGTTTTAAAATGGAAGGTAAGAAGGACTGTGTGTGAGGTCAAAGTGACCTAACCTAGAGATCAAAGTGACCTACTTAGCATCTGTGTACCGTCTTGGGCTTGGCATGAAGTGAATCTGTCATCTCCTAATGTGTATAGGCAAGTTGGCAAGCAAGCTGGAACGTGTGTGGAGTAATCATTCTATAGGCATCATTTTTACTTTGTAATTCAAGCAGTATACCTCGACAACAATGTCTGATTTGAGAACAGTTTCAAGAGAATTTCTCTTTGAATTTATTGAGATGTACTGTAAAAATCCATGTTTATGAAAAATTAAAAGCAAAGAGTATTTTGACAAACACAAAAAAAAAAAAAATCATATTTTTTAATGTATGACATTATTAGATGTAAAAGATGCAAATAAGTTTTGTTATCCATTCTTAAATAATTAAACCAATCACATGGCTCGAGTCTTAATTCTTTGAGTAAATTTATATGAGAAAAGCTACTTCGTTTTCGTAACCAGTATTTAGCCCATTTAGACCTAACTTTTTTCCTATTTGCTTTTGACTTTAAAACTAACACTATTGTGGAGTGAATTAGGATATTTTCAGACATGTTGCCTCAAATTTGATTCACGAAAAATGAGAGAAAGGCTGACGATATCACAGAGCGTCTGTGTGCTTTGTACAGTTCAGTCTTACCTTCCATTTTAAAACTGTTCAGGCAAAACGGGTGACAAAACTGGTCGTGTATGGCCGCCTTTATACCTCCAGTTTTTCAAGAAGGACCAGACTCAACCCATTGAACATTAGCCTGGTTATTCCATCATGAATATTGGCCAGCTTGTAATGTACTCTAAAAGTGGTAGCCATTTTTAGAGTCAGCATGTGGCTCTAAAAGTGGATATAGTGGATTAACTAAAAACTACCTAATCATTTTAGAAAAACATTTGTTCAATAAATAAAAATAAAATAAAGCCATTTTAATTTAATAGTTTATTATTAAAACTTTATAAGTTTGGAATTATTTTATTATTTTATTTCTTAATTTTTTTGTATGTCACTAATCCAAATTCTTAAATAAAAAAAAATCTAAAACTAAATAGTTCTGTATATATTACCTAATTTTGATGCTCCTTTAATTGGATTGAGATAGGCCAATTTAATATATGCTGATAATACAACTTCCATTTCAGAAATAAGTTTCACAAGTTTGGAATTTTTCAATTTGCTAATTAATTGTTTAGCTGCTTCAACACGTTCCTGGAATAAGTGAATAAATAAAATTATTGTATTTATAAATTTTGCAGTATTTTTATTTATTTTATTTATTTCTTAAGAGAATGTAATTGGAATCTCTTATCCTGTTACAGAGGTGATAAATTCATTTTACTTAACATCACTTTCATCAAGAGAAACAATAGAATACTCACAAAATTTATACAATTTGGTAAAAAAAAGAATAACTAGCTACTTTAACATAAACAAAAAACTCATTAGTATCTTTATAACTTAACAAATATTTTAAGCCAGTCTGATCTCTAAATTTAAACAAGGCTAAACATTTACAGAACCAATGATGCACAGGAAAATTCTCTTCATACTAATTACACTTTTCCTGATCCAATTTGAACAATCTTTCTTTGATTGAAATAAATCGGGAATTCAATCTCAGTTGAATTATAGACTTCTTCAAATAGAAAGAAATATTCATAAACATGTAATCTTTATTCAATGGAAAAGATATGAACCACTTATACTAACCATGTCTACTTAATTTATTAAAGGACTCAATGTCTCTCCTATAAGAATCATGTATAGCTGCTCCATAACCAGTTTCATATCATATTCAATACTGTAAGTCATAGGGAGAAAAATCCTATGTGAGACTCCATATTTTGCCAACAATAAAGAAACTTTTTGAATTCAATTACCTGTAATTTGAGATGAATTACAATAAAGATCCTCCACACTCTCAATATCCTAGGCCCAATTCCAGTATCTTCTTATCATAAATTTATCTTTAATCCTTATCATAAATTTTAATACTCTCCTTAATAAACAAGGGAATAATTCAATCCTCTGTAAATCATGCCTTATAGCATATCCTGGAACTCACCTCTCCAAACCAAAAATCTTCTTAATAAACATCAAATGAACAATTCAAATTTATAAATCCAATTCACTCCCCATACAAGAAAAGCATATGCAACTGCATTTGAAATTATAGAATTGAACAGCCTAAAACATATAAGGAGTTGATTTAATCTCATTTTAACAAAAAGATTAACCAAATTAATTATTAATACTCTAGTCTTAGATTGGCTCATCATAACATGCTTATAAAAAGAGAGCTGCAGAGTAAATATCATACCCAGATACTTAAATTGATTAACTTCCTCCAATCTAGAAGATTCAATAAAAAATCTGGAATCCTTCTTTGATATCCTACCTCCTTTGCGAAATATCATAACTTTTGTTTTAGATGAGTTTACACTCAAGCCCAGTTCCTTTACATAATCAT
The DNA here is from genome assembly GCA_011317285.2 of Androctonus mauritanicus. NCBI lineage: Eukaryota > Metazoa > Arthropoda > Arachnida > Scorpiones > Buthidae > Androctonus > Androctonus mauritanicus. The sequence continues at coordinate 5,743 of WUQG02001082.1, read as the reverse complement.
ATGGTAAATTTAATTTTCGCTGTAAGCCTATCTTAGTTAGGAGACAAAATTGTTATGTCATCTGCATACTGAATAGAATGAATCACAAAATCATCCAACCAGATACCATCCCCTGAATTATTAAATATGTTATTTATATTATAAGTTAGATAATTAAATAAAAAAAGGAGGCATAGGATCTCCCTGAAGTAACCTAAATTAATTTCCATGGGCTGGTACACCCAATCCTCTAGTTTAACACCATCTGATAATGACTAAAAAGAGTTTTAATATTCCTTATCATGCTGTCATCCATCTTATCCTTATATAATTTATAACACAACTTGTCTGTTGACACTTTATTATATGCTTTCTCTGTATCAAGAAAAGCAACATATACTTTTCTTTTCTTTTTTTACCAAATAAAGTTAAATCACACCCAATAAAACAAAAATGGCTTTCTCAGTACCCATCCTTTCGTTAAAACCAAATTGGAATCTATTCTCTTTATTATTGATCATCAACCATTTAATTTATGAATCAGCTAAAATTGATGTATATATATTCCTAATCAAAGATAATACTGCAATTGGTCTATAATTTTTAGGATTATCTCTATCGTTTTTCTTGTATATCATCCTAAGAGAAACCATGTTCCAATCATCAGGGATATTAGCTATTTTAAAAGTCTTCCTAAAGAATTTACTTATTATTTCCACACCTTTTATAGGCAAGTTTTTTTACAACAATACAAAAATATTATCTAATCCAGAAGCTGTCTTAATCTTCAAACTTTTAATAACTTCTACTATATTCTTCATTTCAAACAAATTATTAAATTCTTCACAACAATATTTATTCTCATAAATATAATTGCTTGAACAACCATCTAAACTAAGCTCATCAAAGTAACTTTTCCAACTCATATAGCTTATTTTTAAAACTCCTATTTTATTTTATACCTACAGTTTTTGCGATATCTGTTTACTACGTTCCAAAATTTAGATGACGAATCACATTTAAGTAACTCCAACTTCAACTTAGTAAAATATTTTCTCTTTTTTGCACTAAGTAAATTACAATACTTCTTCTTACTCTGTAAATAAACATTACAGGCATCCTCTGATTCCCCTAAACTTATTTAAATTAGATTGTTTTAAAAGTTTCATTCTATAACAATCTCTATCATACCATTCCTGTTTAAACCTACCATGCCTTCTTTTCAGCTTTCTAAATTTTACAAACTCCTTGAACATGCCTATAATATGGCTATAATTAATCCCCTTCTCACAGTTCAATATATTATTAAAGATATGCTCAATCTTCTCATTGATAGTACTCCCAAATGCATTCATATCAGTAACAATTACTTGATAATCCAAAGAAAGCATATAATTATTGTTACAACCAATTTTCTCTAATTCTCTATCAATGTAAAGCTCTATACACAGAGGAAAATGATCTGCCAGATCAACCTCTTCTATATTAAAGTTCCAAATTTTATCCACTAAATGTTCAGAAAGAATGATGTAATCAATCACCGATTGTACCCTCTTAGAAATATATGTATATTCACAATAAACAGATTACACTTGGACACAAAGTCAATTAATACTCTCCCTCAAAGATTATCCGCACGGTCCTTAGATGTTCTAACATTCACAAATTTTCCATTAATTCCATAGTATCACATATCCAAATGTATTTGTTAATTTTCTTTAATTCCATAGTAACTAGAATCCATTACAAGATCAATTCTAGCATTAAAATCTTTCATTAACAAACAATTTGAAGTAGCTAGAAACCATTCCCGTAATATTTGATTCAACCTATCCAAATGTATTTGTTAAGTTCTCTTCGGGCGAAACATAAGATAAACCTATAATTAAATAATCATCCATTAAATCAAACAGATTCTTTTTATCTAATTCAATCAATAAGAGTATCCCATCTTCCTCATATCGAAAATCTGAAGACCGATTCAATTCCAGGTCTTCCGATTAATGAGTGGTCTTCATTAATTACCTCGGCGCTTGACTCTTCTACATATTTAAGGATATAATCGTCATGCTCTTGCTTGAAGACCCAATGAACAGGCTGATAGCAAAACTAACCAAGTTAGTAAAAAATAAGAAATTCCCCACTATCTTTAAACATATGAAGGTAAAAGCACCATCTTGCCCAAGACTGTTCACTTATATTAAAACTCACAAAACACCTGTGGAGGCAAGACCAATTGTGGAGAAGAGATTTACACCCACGTATAATCTTGAGGTAAAAGTCACCAGATAGTGCAACAGCATACTAAAAGATTACAAGCACACGACCAGCAGCACAGAAGACGTTCTGAGAAATTTTCAGTCGAGGCGGCACAATTCAGGAGAAATTTTGGCCACTTAAGATTTTAAAAGCTTGTACGCGTCAGTCAAGATCGAGGCCACCTGCTTAGCCTTTTACAGATTCTTACTAAAGAATTTAGAAAACACAGAAACTACACCTGCAATATTAAGGGACATAGCCTATTTACCATGCTATGAATCATATTTTACATTTAGGAAGAAATACTATAAGCAAAAAACAGAGGTCCCCATAGGAAGCCCCATAGCGGGAGTGCTTGCTGAAATACTTATAAAAGAATTAGAGGAGAAAGTGATAGAAGAATTGCAGCCGAACTTAGTGGACTATGTCAGATATGTTGATGACATTTTGGTTATCTGGAAACCAGGCGGTGACACAGAATGACTAACTCAATGCGTAACAAAAGAAGCATACGGACTCCATCTTAACTGTGAGCAGTGTAGCGAAAAGCAAGCACATTTTTTGGACATCGAAATTGAAGTGCAAGGCAATGGTTATAAAACAAGCGTATATCGAAAACCAACATTCCACCTGATCTTTATACCAAGATGGTCAAATGACCCAATTAAGTTTAAGAGGTTAGCATTCCGTTTTTATTTCAATAGAGCAATAAAGTACTGTACGGATGAGAATGATTATATTAAGGAGGTCCAATATATTATAGAGCATGGATATAGTGAAGGTTTCAATTATACTCAATTTTGAAGAGAGTTAAAAATGACCGTAGGACTGTACAGACTGCAAATGCACCAGAACATGGCCAGTACTGCAGAACAACAGCGCATGATGGACAATAGAAAGAATTTACACAGCGGTTCCTTATCACTTAATTTCAAAACACAGCACTTAAAAGCAGTAAGAAATATTTATTAAACAATAAACAAAAACGTTTTCGGTATTACATATATCATCTTCAGTTGTAGATTACATTAAATAGAACAAGAAAGTGTTCTACAACTGAAGATGGTATGTGTAATACTGAAAACGTTTTTGTTTATCATTTAATAAATATTTCTCACTGCTTTTAAGTGCTGTGTTTTGAAACTAAGTAATATTTAATTTAATAACAGTTAGGAAATAAAATTAATTAAATTTATAATAATAATAGAGTAGAACCCCCGTTTATACATTTTTAAAGGGAATTGATAAAAATTATGTACAAGTGAGATTAATATTAAAATGAAACTTTTTATAAAATAAAAAGTTTATTTTAACTATAAAAATTTTTATTTTAACTTTAAATGTTGAAAAAATATGTTAAAACTTAAAATTTAAAAAAGTTAAACTACATACTGTATTGCATATGTTTTTTTCTATACATTAAAATTTAAAATTAACAAGTTTAATTAACAGTAATGGACAAATGCAGTTATTTTAGCATAAAGAACAAATCAGTTATAGTTTGTTTTTTGGATGCAATACTACATTCATGGATCAAGCCTTCATACACAACTACAGTATCTGTCTGCGAAAAATATCTATACAGTAGAATGAATTACAAAAGTAAAACCAAAATTGAAACTTCTGAAGTGGATGAGTCCAAACATGAAAGGGTGAGTCGGAGATGATAGAAAGACTGGTGGAATAAGTTTTGGTTTTGTTATACTTTTGTATTCATTTACATTCTATTTCATAAGATAATGTTATGTATGGTAAAATAAAAGAAAAATTGTTGAAAAATTGTTTTTTTGTTGAAAAAGTTTCACAAAGATTTCTTGGATTTTATGTATAAGTGTGACAAAATGACTCTGGGGGAATAAAAATAATAGTGTACAAATGCGAAAACGTATAAATGGAAAACGTGCAAGTGAGATGATTTTACATGGAAAATTGAAAGAGTGTGCAAAACACAACATACAAGTGAGAAATGTATAAACAGGGTTCTACTGTAATATTCAATAACATAAATAAATAAATAAATATATATTTATATATATATATATATAATTTTTTTGTTGTTATAATACTTATAGGAAATGCAGAATTTCTTCTTTGTCAAGAAATGACAGCACTTTAGAAATTTCTGTAAGTTTTTGTTTTTAATAATTTATAAAACTCAAAATTATTAATTTTAAAACATGAGATTTAAGATTAATAGCATAAAAATAAATATTTATAAACAAGAATAGAACTGTATCAGTTAGATAATTAGTAATTTTCTTTTACTCATTTCCTGAAGCTTTACAGGTGATTTGTAATTACCATATTAACAAATATTCTTCTAATAACAATTTTTAATTCTTTGCTCCATTTGTAAAGCATAATAGTTTTCTTCACAATTTGTTACATTTTCTTATTAGGAAATCATTTATCAATTTTTTATACAGGATGATTCTAAATTATTGTTGGAGTTTATATGGCCTATAATTTTCAAGCCTGAAACATAAATAAAACTGCATACAATATATGAAAGTGTAACTAAAATTGTTTTATTGAGAATGCTGTACTTGTTAGTGTGATATCCTGAGAGATAATATGATGTGAGAGTAAATTGTCATAACTGCCAAACATGGGGATCAGAAAATCTTCATTCTATTTGAATATTTGAAACAGATAATCCAAAGGGTTGTTTGTCACCTGTTGTGTTTTGTCATATTTGGAAATTTTGGGGCTCTTTTTCTTTTGTAGAAAACACAGTGAAGCAGTGGCCTATCTGAACATGCTACAGCTGTATCTGTTATTAGCCAAATGTAATGTTCTAGCAAGCTAGTGCATTCCCACATTAGGCTCTTATTTTCCAATAATTTCCTGATGCACTTTCCTGGATAGTGCATGGTGAACTGATTCCATGACCTTTGCACTCATCCAATTTTAAACTGTTTGCTATTTCCTGTGGGGATATTGAAGAACACTTTCAATGAACTGAAGACCAGAATTGTTGCTGTGATAGAAATATTTATACTGCAAATGCTGGAGAATACTTCCTGTAAGCTCGCAATACCAGCCAAAATCTTATTACAGTATTTCGATATTTTGAATTTACGAAATTGGGATCTCAGTATTAATAATGCTATTCCACAAAAAAAGATAAAACATTTTTCAATAAATTTTGATCATAATTAGGGTAATGCTTTAAATTTAACTTTTATTATAATAATAAATACTGTATTTTGGCCAAAAAATTATTAAAAGTACAATTTTGTAAAAAAAAAAATAAAAATTTATCCAGTTCTGTTTTTACATTATTTTGATTTTACACGATTGACTCAAATTCTAAGAAGAAAAATTCTTAAGTATATATACAAAAGTTCTTATATATACATAAAAGTCACTTGTCTTTATGGAAAGAAGAGATAAGAACCCCATAAAGACAAGTGACTTTTATGTATATATAAGAACTTTTGTATATATGTATATACTATATTATATACTTTGGTGTTACATCAACGCTTAGTTATCTGTGTTT
>WUQG02001071.1:0-12353 GCA_011317285.2 Androctonus mauritanicus | reverse complement strand
TTCCTTTAACGGAAGCGAACTTTCCCTCATTATTAGCAAGAAACAAAAATTATTTTAACATTATTATTTTAATAACCCGTGTAGAGTGGTACCTTAACGAAGGCCCAAATTTGGTGTTTTTCTTAACATTTTGAAATATCTTTTCTTTTCTATTAAAATTATGCTTTACTAATTTATCATCTAAAGGAAGATATATATATATTTCGCGGAGTTGACCTGCAACTGGCCTGTTAAGACAGGGCAGAATAAGTCAACTTTCGTTTATCTGTACTTCTAATCATCTATATTTATATTTACCATAGGGAGGTTTTCTGGGACCTCACAGTAGTATATTACTATCTCAACACCAAAAATGCTAAAATAGATTAGTAAAAGCTTAAAATTCTATTTCTCATCTATATATAAATATTAAGTTTACTTTTAATATATTATTTGATCATTTATTTATTATATGCATATTTTTAAATTTTAATTTTCTGATTATTATTACGTATATGATTGCATACTGGACAAAGATTATAAATTAATCTGTCAGTACGGTGCACAACTTTTATAGATATAAATTTGTTGAAATACATCAAAATTTCCATTTTTCTGATTGTATAATTTTAATTCTGCATCAATTAATTTTAAAATTAATATTGCCCCTGCATAGTTTCAGATCTAAATTCCAGTAATTTTTATTTTTGGAATAAATGATGATTGTCATTTTCAAATTTTGATTTACAGTTAATCGAATCAAATTGATCAATATATCTTAACCAATCATAAAGTTAACACTTTAAATGAATAATGAATTATAAATATAATATGCAGAAAATTAACTTATAATTTTAGAATTATATTGAAGCTGAATTTGTTTGCACTATTTTCTTGAACAATTTTGATAAATATATTTAATATAGTTGAGATAGTAAATTTTGAATCTTGTTATATCTTTGCAATTTGTTGCACCACATAACTGCCTTCAAATTTTTTATTCTAATATAACTGACTCACGAGAAATGTATCTATCATACTATTTGTATTTTTTTTTCCAACTGACAGTTTCATAATTTTCTGGATTATATTCAATATGGAAAAATTAATGAATGAGACAATATGCTGTTTTGCAGACAAAACAATATAAAAATTAAATTTAGAATTCTGCCAAGCTTGAAAATGAATATAGCATTGTAAGTAAAAAATCAGTGGGGTCCATGGAGTTGAAGGTAGATTTGTGAATAATTTATGCCATGACCTTCCAACCACATAATGTAAATTTCTAATCTTTGTTACTCTGATTAAAAACTTGATTTGAAGTCTAGTTATAAATCCTTAGAGTTCTCAGAGCAACAATTTTGTTACTGTTTAACATATCTTAATCTGTTTGCTGCTGATGACATGAATAGACATCAAGGAAGTGGTATAAAAAAACAATAAAAAATGATATAAAAAATTAAATCCTAATTTTATTAATCCAGCTTTAACAATTTTTTTTGTATGTAATCATTGAAAATATGCTCCTGATGATGGATCCTAAATTTTTCCAGTTGCCGAAATATTTTTTTATTATATGTTAATATTGTTTATATTTGAATGACATGTTAGGATTTTTTTATATAAATAAAATTTATAAAAGTACTGTTAAAAACTGTAAATAAAGTAGGAACAAGTTAATAAATATGAAATAATAATAAAAATGACAACATTTGGATGAATTCATGACACTTTTAATATGACAAGTTCAATGAAAAGATGTTACATAACTCGAGCTTCTGTCAATTTCTGAAAATTTTAATCAAATTTCTTTGTTCATGGCTCATGTTGTTTAGAAGATTCGTCATTATCTAAAATTATTGATTATTTTGTTAAATGGCTAAAAGTCATATAAAAAAAAAGTATTTGCTGATCTTATTAAGAAAGAAATTAATTTGAAGAAAATAAGAGAAAGAGAATAAAAAAAATATAATACTGAAAATTTCAAAAGATTTCAATGCAAATTCAGTAAGATTTTGCAATTTTTATTTTTTTATATATTAATTAGGCTGAATTAAAAAAATGGCAGCAAAAGGGTTAAACTAATTACAAGATATTACAAAATCAAACTTGAAATGCCCTAATTTTTCAATTCTCTCAACTTTACATCTCTCACTCAGGAAACGAGGTACAACAAAACTATTTGTTGATCTAAAAACTACATTTCTTATTAAACAATACATACTGTTTGTCTATCAAAGTTCAGAAGTTATTGAAAGTATCAAGGAGCAATTGAAAACAACCAAAATGTGGAATTTTGTTTTAAATGATATGAAATATCGAAATTTCTAATTTTTTTCTAGCATATTGACAGCATTATATATTCAACAAATTTAAATATAAATTGTTTATGCTTTTGTGTAATAGTTTGTGATATAAGAGCAGTTAGACCCCAGCATAGACATTCTTCATGCCAAAAATTGCATAAATTCATAAAGGTAAATCTTAGCTTATTTAAATTAATTTATTTGATTAAGAATGATACATCTAAAATTGTTTAAAATATGTGAGAATATAAAAGTTTTTGCAAAAAATCATAAAATGTGATTGAGTCACAACTTTGTAGCTATAACCACAAATTTGCAGCTCAGTTTTCATAGGGCTGAGGTTCCATTCTTAATAAAGAATTCATAAAACTTGCACTGTTTAAGTTAGAAATCTTTAAGATTTAAAGGGGGTGATCAAAATTCCACAGTGATTTTTTTTATTACTGTTGTACCCAGATGAAGTATAGAAAGATGATGCCAGATATTTCAAAGTAAACGGACATACAAAAATAACATCAATGGTTAATATACGAAAAGTTGGCAAATTGTTAAGAGGAAAAGCCTCAGATTTTAAAATTTTGTATTTATAAAATCAATTTGTTCATAATTTAATATAGGTAGTTTTATTTTGTAAGCTAATTTGGACATGGAAGTTGTTTATAAAGTAAGATTATTTGTAAACTAAGAATATTTCCCATAGAAATGTTAAAATCTTGTCTTGTTTTCCAATGAAATTTGATCACAAATTAAGTAAAGGCCAACAAAATCAGTTTGATTAGTTTCAATACTATAAGGCTGACATTTTGAATGATTTAATAAAGATTGATGTAAATGGTTTAAAATTTTAAAATATAATTAGTATTTAAAGCATCGTTTACTGATGATGATAGCTGTACTTTTCATTCTTCAAGTCAACAGCATATATAATAGGACAAAAGACCAACTGTAAATAGTTTAAAAGTTAAAATAGAGGCAAAAATATAATACATTTTTATTATTTAAATAATAATTAATTATTTTGTGAATTAAAGCAAATTTTGAATATGAAAATAAAAGCTCAAAACATGTGAGGAAGATGTAGTATTTAATCCCAATAATGGGCCTTCTACATCTGTATTATGTTTATTAAACATGTTTCTCCTTATATTTAACAAATAAAAAGGATTAAAGATGTAGAAGACCAAATAGGGCATAACAGCTGAAAAATAAAGGGCTAAGAAATGGCAAATCCCAGAACTTAGTAAAATATGCACAAATCATATAAAACATAAATCTCTCTTAAAAGTGTTTAAATTTTTTCATTATATTGAAAAATTAATGATTTACAAAAGAAAATGATGTATAAAGAATTTGGCCAAATTTGCAAAATTTAAATTATTTTTGAGTGCAGAAAGCATGATGTTAAGAAGATAGTGAAAATTTCAGAGACTTTAAAAAAAATAATGAAAATATCACAATTTACTTAAATATTAAAAATTTTTATAGTTATGAACAGAAGACACCCTACTATGAGAACTGTTCCTTGGTGATCCCCAATTCTCACAAAACTTTGTAAACAAGTTAACTCACTGAGACCTCTATCAGAGGCAATCATTCATGAGTTAAGGTTATTACATGAAACTGAATATAGAGAGATGAAAAAGCAGTATAGCAGAGAGATAATCAAAGCTAAATTCGAGGCTTAGACGAATTATTGTATTACTACTGGTAGTGATAATCTGCGGTACCTTTTATAGAATTATCAATAGAAACAATTTGCATAAGAATATGAAAGTTCCCTTTATCGGAAACCAGATAACTTCCAATTTAAATAAAACTCTTCTTGATTTAATTCATCAGTTCTTCCCGGATGATAAGAGGGAAGATGATACTGATCAACATGCTAACATCAGGAATCTTTCTAACAGTATTACTGATCTTTTTAATGAGAGAGTCTGTGACTTCAATCCCATTGAGCTAAGAATGGCTATTTTTCCCTTAGTCTTGGGAAAGCCCCTGGTGAAGGTGAAATTTATGCCTCAGTGATTCAGCATGCTTATCATATATTAGAAACTTCAATTTTAAATCTCATCAATTCTTGCATAAATATTTCCTTCCTGATTCTTGGAAAGTTCCAAGGTTATTCTGGTTCCTAAAAAAATCACTTAATTTGATAATTCAAAGATTTTTCACCCAATCAGCTTGTTTGTGTTGGGGAAGGTTTTTGAAAAGATGCTTCTCAGCAGGTTAAATTTACTGTCATATACTCAAGGGTGGTTCCATCAAAGCCAATATGATTTTATGAAGAATTGATCTGCACAGGATGCTATATTTGATTTAATCAACCACATATGTCAAGCTTATCAGAATGGTTATATGGCTGCCATTTTTCTTGATATTAGGGGTGCATTTGATAACTGTTAGTATCCAGGTATTCTCAGGGAGTTGGTTTTGGGGTGCCCCAGTTACTTTCTCAAGCTCTTAGACACATTTCTTAAAAATAGGAAAATAAAATTGTCATACAGGGACTGCATACGGGAAAAGTCTAAGTCATGCCCTTGAGGTGGAGTACTTTCTCCCTTTCTCTGGAATCTTGTCATCAACTCCTTGCTCAATCGTCCTTGGAGAGAGGATGATAAATTTTTTGCTTATGCTGATGACCTTGTTCTCACTTGTCAAGATACAAACCTTGTGCTTTCAAAAGGGATCTCAGTGAAGCTCTTATTATGACTAACAGCTGAGCACAGATAAATAAGCTTCAGTTCAGTCTCCATAAAATGATAGCTATGCTATTTACTACCAAGTATAAATACACTTATCCTATTATTTTACTGGATGGTTCCCTGTTAAGTGGGTTTCCCACTATAAGTATTTGAGTGTTATTCTTGACACAAGCTAAACTATAACTGCTATATTGATTATGTAATTACAAAAGCTAAATAACTCACCTTTAAGCTTGAGAGATGTGCTCATTGCACCTGGCGGACTTACATACTAAGGCTAGTAAATTGTTGATCTGGTGCTATTCAGCCTATGGTTTTTTATGATGTCTCAGTATGGGGTCATGTTATCTATACAAAAACTGGGGTATAAATTTTTAAAATTAGTCTCCTGTTATTAAAGGTGTGTAGAACTATGTCAACAGATGCTGCTTTGGTCTTTGCTGGTCTTTTCCCTTGGACTCTGTGCAGAAGAAATTTATTCTTCATTATTTTCTTAGCACTGGGAAAATTACTAACAATCATTTTCATCTTCTCGGTGATATGCCTCTGCATATATTTTCTACGGACTGTGTTAACAAAAATGTACCGAATCCAACCAACATTGTTGCTTCAGTGGTTTATTTTAATCTGGATTCTGCTAACTGTCCTGATGATATGATATTAATATTTACACCAATGACTCGAAGAGGAATGTACCTGTTGATTCTAGTTTGTGTATTTTTCTTCAGAGGAAGCTCTCATTACCTATGCTAAAAAATATCGTTATCCTTATACTACTATATATCAAGCTGAAAAGGATGCTGTTTTTCAGGCTTTTCTTTGGATTCTCAGCCTCCCTAAGGACTAAAACTTTTAATATATATAGTGACACAGTCTGTCCTCAAATCTTTATTAGATTGAGCACTAACAAAAAAAAAATTTTTTATATTCAACAGCATCTTATAGATATTAGTAACAGAATTAACTTTATTTATGTTTCTGGACATACTGGTATCATTGGGAATGAAATTGCAGATGCTTAGGCTAGGAATGCTGCTGGTGATCTTTCCATCATACTCACCTATATGTCTTTCTCTACTAAATTTTTAAAGAGGAAGATTAGATCCTATATTCATCATAGATGGAATGAATTGTGGATCATCTCTCATAAACGCAACACTACTAAACTATTTTTTCCTAGCATTCATGATCAGCTGAATTCTCCTATCAAAAATTTTAGTTTTCCCCTTTCTCAAATTTTAACTGGTCATGGCAATATTAGAAGCTACCTGGATAAATTTAATCTGGCAGACACAACCTTTTGCTTCTGTGATACTGACAATATAGAAACTGTTGTTCATACTATTTATCATTGCTCTATTTATGAATATGAACATTTTTTATTTAAACTGGAAACTGAATCTTTGGGTTATAAGTGGTGCACTCCACTTAAAAATTTTGTGCAGCAACCTCTTTTGGATCTTTCCCTGCAACATGTTTTGGATATTTGGAAGAAAAAGTGCCATTTTTAGGTTTCTGGTTTATTTTCTTTATTTTATTCTTTTAAGCTTTGTCCTGTTATCTGTTGGTATTTTGATTCTTTTTATAGTTCTGTTTTAGTTTTGTTCTTTTAATGTAATACTCCTTACAAGTGATGCATTATTAAATTAAATAAAAAAAAACTAACTAGAGAATCTGACCACAAGAATCCATAACCAAATTTAGATAAGAAAACAAAATAATCTCTGTAGTATTTTATAAATTAAATTGTAATTTTATTAATTATATAAATTTGAGCAAATTTGAGCATATAAATGGCACCATCAAGTTGAGTAGGATATCCTAATGTCTTAATGAATTCAATCATCAGGACATTTGATCAATTTCAATTTACAGATGATCATATAGCAATTACTTAAAAGATCAAAATAAGGCAACTCTATAGCCTTCCTGAAATGGAAATTTTTCAATTATCCTGATTGTCAAGTTGGTTAAGATGTCAGGGCATTATTCCGAAGATTAATAATTCAATTCCAGCCAAAATGAATTTAAATTTTGAAAAATTAATCTAAAGAGTAATTTAATTATTATTGCATGGCAGCCTTTTAGCCTAGATTTATTTAATTATTAAATTAATAGATTATATGTTACTATCTTAACATAAATTTATATAATTAGCATAATTAAAATTAAAGTTGTAATTTTAAAATACCATACTAAAATGTTTGATTTGGCTTTTTTTATTGATATTTATTTTCCATTTTCCTTAATATTTATCTTTAATACAGATGAATTAAAAAAATTAATATGTTATGTTTGCTTATAATTTGTTTTTTTTAGGAAAATATTACAAGAATGAAATACTCATCATTTCTTAACAGTGATATCTGCTTTCTTATAAATAAAAATTTGATTTTTAAATAGTTTTTCAAAACTATTTGATTCTGCTATTTTATAACACAGTGGACTCCCATAAAATGTGGGGAATATATCATCTGATTACTACAAAGGCTTATATATTGATCATGATTGTCACAGCTAATTTCTGATTGCAGTATGTGTATGGTGTATTTGAAAATGCTCTCTTGACAATCATAAAAAAATAAAAACTGTTCCAAATGATTTTTGTGGATAAAGTGTTTAAGTATTGATTGTAATAAAAAAAACCAAATGATGCTTATCGCATATCCTTGACAACCTTAACAATTTTTCTGTCACATTTTATGAATTCTTGTTATAAGGAACATATTATATGGGGTCTGCTGTATTTAATCTGAAAAATGATACTTCAATTAATTACAAAAATGATATCAAAAGTTTTTTAAATAAATATTTTTCAATAACAATTTTGCAAAATATAGATAATTATGTAGAACATTCAAACTTGTTTGAATTTTAAAATTCACTAATGTTAGTACTCAATTATTATTTTTATTGTATAGGAAATTATTTTGGACAGATTGGAATAGAAATGAACCAAAAATTGAAACTTCAAATATGGATGGTTCAGAAAGAAGAATTTTCATTTCTCAAGATTTAGGTCTTCCCAACATGCTTGCAATTGATTTAGAGAGAGATGATCTATGTTGGACTGATGCAGGTTAGTGAATAATATTTTCATATTAATTCAGTTTATTAGAGTTATAAGATTTTGTTCTGAAACAGGCTTACGTCGCATTGAATGTATTAACATTGATGGTTACAGAAGACGCACAATATATACACCTGCAGCTTACCCTTTTGATTTAACAATTGCAAATAATAATATTTATTGGACTGACTGGGAAATGTAAGTATTTTATAATAATATCATTAATTAAATTAAATTATAAATAAATTAAAGATAAACAGCATTGATCAGAAGAGAAAACAGTTTTATCTTTATTTTAATTTCATATCAAGAAGTAAAATATGAATTTCATTAATAAACTTTTTGTAATTAAACATTGTTTAGTTATTACAGATAAATTTCAAATACTGTAGTGCAGGATACATGAAAGAAAGATGTGAAAGGTTGGATCCAATGTAAGAGTATGAATAAAAAATATATTTATATAAAGGAAAAGAATGATTGTGGAGATAACATCTATAGCCATTCTTTTTCATATAGTGTGTAAGGGACTGAGTTGTGTAGTGCTGTCTGATCAATGGTGTATCAGGTTTTTCTTTTCAAATACTGCTCATCCTTTTAGAAAGATATGGATGTAATATTGTTGTAGTACAGAGATTTATAAAGTTTGCTCTATAACAACAACAATTTAAAGACTAGAAAAATAAATTTAAAAAGGACAGAACTGTTATTTTATTATTATTTTAAATAACTTTAATGAATTTATATCTAAAATTCAATGTCATCCTTCATATATTATTTCAATAAGCAAACAGAAAACGTGCTAATTTGCATAAGTAATTTTTTTTGTAAAAGTATGTATAATTATTTTTATAAGATTTGTATAATATTTTTTCTTAAATTTGTTTGGCAAATTTATTTAAGAAAAAATTTGCTCTCCTATTTGTCTGTCTGAAGAACATATGGAAATGTACTAACTTATATCTTGAGCTATCTAATCTGAACTTTCAGATTTTTCAAGGAGGAGTCTAAGCCAGCCTACTGAACCCAAAAATATCTTTCAGCCATTCTATTGATGCAGTTATGGCAGTAGGCCAACTCAAAATGGGGTCTGAAGTGCTCTTGCGTATATAACCCTTATCAAATTTGGCAAAAAAAAAAAAAAAAAAACAGAATTAAGAAAAATAGATACAAGCTCAGTTTTTAGGTAGAACTATTTATTTACTTTTTAAAGAAACTGTTACACCTTAAAGTTTAAGTTTCTTTAAAAAAGTAAATAGTGTTACCTAAAAAACTGAGCTTGTATCTATTGTCTATATATAAAAAAGGCAGAAAGTAATAGTTATTTTGAATTAAGCAATCCTTTTTTCCTTCCTCTTTTCTGATATTTAGCCTACAAAAAATTTTTTTTTGTATTTTACTTACATAAAAAACTTGGGTACTACTACCTATAGTGCATTACAGGATTTGAAATTATTAGAATCAAAGAAATGCTAATTTATATACTAAAAAGCATAATATATGAAAAAATTAATATGTAATTCAAAATGTTGTATAATATGTACAGGGGACAGTTGACATATATTGTAATTTTATTCTTAAAAATGCACAACTTATACTGAAACAATGCATATCAGATACCAATTTTCCATTAAACTCATGCATTATGTGGAAAATAACTTTCACAGAATACATTAGTTCAATGAGAAATCAATGTCTGATTTACATTGTTTTGATATATTTCATGCTTTTTTAGGAATATAATTACAATGTATATTAAAGACTACTGCATTTCATGTGAATTTTATATACAGTGTGTAATTATGAACTTAAATAGAGAAGGAGAAAAAGAAAATTTGAATGAAATTAGACATATATGTTTTGTTCAAATGATGAAAGTACAAATATATTCAATATATAGCAAATTTATAGTCCTTAATTAATCAACAACATATATCGTCACAATGCATATTGAGAATCCTCTATATTTATAGAAAATAAATTGCCAAAATAATTGGCTTAACCAATTTTGAAGATATTAAGAATCAATAGTTTATAAACCAATGAGAAATAAGAGAGAACCAATAACCTTATTGTTCCAATAATATAAGAAAATTTATATGAAAAAGAAACTATTTCATATAACTATTTTTAAAATTTATATGAAATAGAAACTATTTCATATAAATTTGTATAATTATATTTTATACAAATTTATATGAAATAGTTTCTATTGTTTGATAATAGAATACTTTATTGTTTTTTCTGAATATATTACTTATATCCTCAAATTTGATTTCATAAGGAGAAATTTAAGATATAATTCAGCAATAAGCCAAAATTAAGAACATTAGAACATCCACGAGTTTCCAAGACTAAGGATGGGATGAATTTAGGAATTTATTCTGCTTAAATATATTTCGTAAAAGTGTTCTTCAAAATATACTTCTATCACAAATATGGCCAAGAGAAATTAATTCCATTTCTTGACAATATTGATACTTTTGAAAAAGTATCAAATAGTAAATAAATAAATAAATTATAGTATAGACCAGTGACCAAATCCAAAATCTTTTGTGCTCCAGAATCAAGCAATATATACATCATGCCTTGCAATATGTATATAAAACTAATTACCCAGAATTAAACAAATATTCACATTTGTAGATCTAGTTTTCATTTATATTATCTAAATAAATGAGTTTAAAAATATTAAATTTT
Organism: Androctonus mauritanicus; assembly: GCA_011317285.2. NCBI lineage: Eukaryota > Metazoa > Arthropoda > Arachnida > Scorpiones > Buthidae > Androctonus > Androctonus mauritanicus. Next base: position 1,596 of record WUQG02001071.1, on the reverse strand, counting down.
AAAATAAACATGGATAAAATTAAATAAAATAAAAAGTTGCTTTAAAATTTTCCATGTGCCAATAAAATTTTTAAAACATACATTGATTTGCCATCACTAAGATGACAAATCAAATGAAATTAAAATTATTGCATAAGTATTTTATATATTTAATGAAATGAAGTTTATTTGTTTAAAAAACATTTAGACTCTATGTTCTAACTAATAAGTTTAATAATTCTAAATCAAATCAATATTTGTGAAATTTATGTATAATTACTCTTAAATGTTATAGCAACAGTATCTAATAGAAATTTGATACAAACCATATTTTGATTTTCAATTTTTTTATATTTGTCATATTATAAACTAGATTTGAAATTTCTTGAAGAATATGTAATCATGTTCAGATCACATTTTTTTTTTTTCCAAATATTTGAAAAATTTTATTAAAATTAGTTTTAGCTTGTTTGGTAATGCCCATAGTAAGGGTCAAAAATATTTCTGAGAGTAAATTTTTCCTGTTTAGATTTTTATGTCTTTGCATTTCATTAACTCTATATCATCATCTAAAATTGTGGGCATACAACTTCCTGAATTATTCTTATAATTATCTTAAACTAATTGAATTTTTATTTTTCACAATTATTTGTGAGAATCAAACCATTGAAAGTGATTCACTAATTAAAATTTTACCTTTAATAATCTAAAAATTGTGGGAATTAAACTTTTAGGTTTCGTACTAACAACTTTTGAATTATTTGATTTTTATAAAATTTGTCAAAATCAGGCTTTTAGGGCCGATTGTTTAAACAGAGTTTCTGTCATCCACGGTTTACAGCAAAAACTGCATCTAGACAGCATTCAGATAAATCGCGGTTTTAAATGGATTGCAAAGATGTTGATTTAACTGCATCTAACAGAACAACAGCTAATACTTGGCTGTTACTACAGTTCCTATGCACCTCGTCATTTGAAAATTTTCAGCCACTCAGTATCTTACAAGGAGAGGTCCTCAAGTGGAATCCACCGATTTTGATGAAACTTAATAGAGTTGTACAGTATGTCTTCCTGAATATAGTGATACCCCTTTTGCCGGCAGACGGTCAACCATTTTCGAGATATTGTGGGTCAAAGTTTTAGGCGAATGTTTAACTACAGTTTGAAATTGCCGTACTAAGCGAGTTGTTGTAGCCTTGTGGATATGCGCGTTTTGTTCTATTGGTTCGTCCTGGGTTTGAATTGCATTATCGACATACATAAATTTTTTTTCTTCTTTCATTTTTTTTATTTATTTATAGGATATTTTATTAAAATGAGAATAACTGAAAAATTGACTTTTTTATTGATTTTTTTTATCATTTTTAACAAATAGAATCAAAATCTAGTAACTATTAGTGAATTTCTATTTCATTTTAAAGAACAAAGTCTATTATTTATTCTTACAACTTATAATTTTATTAACTAATGAATTATACCAATTATATCTAACAAAAAAATATATATTTATCAGAAATTGAAAATTGCTACATAAATTTAATTTAATCATTAATTCTCGTATATAATTTTGTTCATTTTTTTACAATATTTAGGGTGATAATTTTTATAAAAACAAGT